>JACSZP010002439.1:0-45099 GCA_016161895.1 Pinna nobilis | reverse complement strand
GCTTCATTTATCCGGACATTTCGACAGGGAACAAAGGTATCTGGATGAACAAGGCTCCACTGTACTTTATTGTGAGCCCCCCTCCCCTCCTTCCCTCTAATAGCAAAATTATCATCATCTGCATAGAAAAGTGGTCAAAACAAAGCCATATTCTCCTGTGTACAAAACAAAGCCCTCTCTCTCTCTCTCTCTCTCTCTCTCTCTCTCTCTCTCTCTCTGACTAACTAACCCTATTTATAACAGAACTTCCTTCCACTTAATGGAAAAATCAAAGAAAGGGCTTTTAGCATAAAACAAAGACATATCCTGTTTTGCCCCCAGCATATCTCACTATGTGAGGCTACACGTTAACATACTGAACAAATTACCAATTACAAAAGGTGATTCTAGGCCCATACACCTAATAGATCCATTCAACACGAGCTCTACTATCATAAGTAGTAATAACAATATAAGTAAATGATACATAAATAACAATTATACTCACTCTATGTAATATGTGCCGTAGTGGGGATCTTCAACTTTCTCCCAGCCAAATGGAAGCTCTACAAAATAAGAGTACACATATTACTGCAATTTGATGTGAAATTCCTTTGGAAAGTTTGTGAATCAGTAACTGTCGAGATTTTGAGAGCTGGTAAAACGTTTATGTTCCATTTCCGTGTTAATTATGCTCCACGGCTGCGTCACAGCAGAAACAAACACACATAAACATCGAGAGAGTTTACACATCCTGTTCTCGGCTCTGTAACTTATCACAGGGAGGGAAAAAATTGTGAGGAAGTATAAATGGTTCACGATAAAACATTAAATAAATCTTACTTTTTTAAAAAGTTCAGAAACGAGAGCCTTAACATAGGGGTAAATGTTATGTGGGATAAGGAGAGAGAAGATGCATATTATTGGCATATACATAAGGAATAGTGAATTGATACCAATGATGTTCCTGTGAGTGGGAGGGACTTTAAGTACAGCTTGCTGACTTATACATAACTAATGAGAAATATGACAGCAACATGCATTTCAAAATTGAATACAGATAAAAGGTTTCCATGGTGATACACATTCCTTCAAGAGTGCAAAATCCTCAGAAGTAAACTTGCTTTTCTCACATATGAAAACAAACCTACAAAACTCTATAAGTATATCAAGCATGCAATATTTTCAAAATTTTCCAATTAGTTGAGTGTACAGAATACACCTACGATCAGCTCCCTCCACCAGCCTGCTGGCAACATATAAAATCCTGTGTAACTGACGTAGAACTCTGGAAATCACAAATCTCTTCATCCCTCCCAAGTTTCATAACATGAATTTTGTTTTAAGCATCAGCACATTAAGAAGCTGAATTGATTGGCACGTAACTTGCACATCATTAATTTTATGAGTATAAAAATCCACCTGTTTGGAAAAGCGATATCAACACACGGTTTTAGAATGAGGTAAGAACTGATGCCTTCATCCACAGTGTATAGTTACCATAAATCGGACAGCTAACACAAAGACACACTAAGCTCACACTTTGTGGGTGTTGTAATTAAGGGGGGCCTGCTATAAGCCTGGTGTCTTATCTATTTATTGTCTAAACAAAATTATCTGCTACAACAACACATCTGAAGACCCCTGAACTGTCGACTTTGCATATCATCTGCACACACACCACATTGTAAATTAAAAACAATCAGCAAACAGCCAGGAAGCTGTCGGCTTTGGACGGGATTATTTCAACACCAGATAGATGTATCTGGACATCTGTTTTTCACTTTCAATCTATTTATTGCTCGCATCATTCGTAGTTCAGGGCATACATCTGATCATTCCAACAAAACATGAGAGACCCCAAAAAACTTCATCAACAAAGAAGTACCGGCTATCCATAAAATTGGCAGATAATTACTGCTGGGTTAGAAATGGCCAAATTGCTTTTGTCCCAAGTAAATGGGGAGAGATTAGCCATTACACAGCATTAGTTGGCATGGTGTTTATGGTGTCATCTCATTATAGCAATAACAGAAAGCTTAATAGCACACACTTCTAACTGTTCCTAGTGCCAAAGGGTGTCAAGGTACTGGCATACAGGCATGAGGGATATTTTCTCCATAAACATGTTGACAAAAGCATACGCATGTACATGTACAAAATGTATATACATATATACTGTGGACTGTTGGGTGGTTGGTTGCATTATTGTTTAACGTTCCACTCAAAAATCTTTCACTAATATGGAGACATCACTACATGTACAGTATATACTGGTGAAGGGCGAAAAATCATACCTCTGCTCAGCACTTACAGCCACTGGGCAGTGATGATATCTACTACAACTTGACACCAGCTATGACACAAAACCTCAAATTTTAGTCTCATCTAAAGGATATAGAAAGCCAAAATGTAGCATGGATTAAAACCCATAACCTGACAATCAGAACGCAAACACACCAACCACTGAGCCTCCGCACCCCCAAGTGAGGATACAAAAGAAAGACTTATATATCCTACATGTACCCAACATCCTGGCCCAAATCTAAATTCTTCTATAGGACTCACATAAAGTTATTCTTCCATTGTTTCAATGAGACTGTCAGCTGTGGCCTCGTGGTTAGTGTGTTTGTCTTCTGACCATAGGGTCAAGTGTTCAAATCTGTGCCACGCTATGGTTGACTGTCCCTGTCCTTCAGATGATACAGTAAAAACTAAGGTCCTCTTTCACAATAGGGGTTGACAAGTTAAATAAACCTCCCTGATCTATGACCATCAGTGCTGAGCATAGGCTAAATTTGTTGCCCTTCAGCAGCACACGATGATATCTCCAGACCAAGTATAAGTGAAAGATTCTTGAGTGGGACATTATACAATACAACCAACCAACAACCAATCCAGTGTTTCATTACCAATGTTTGATATATGATAATATATAATCAATTGCACTAAGTGCAGGAAACAGAAACATATCAATTTTCAATTCCCTCATTCTAAAGCAAAACATATTTGTATCCTGGCAACAGAAAAAAAAGAGTCAATGCATGTAAGTGAATTAACATTTGTAAATTGAAATAAATTAAACTTCTTCCCTTAATGAAATGTCACAATTTTAGCAAATCAATAATTGCTGAAGTTGGTTCACATACGCTGCATACGTGTACTTATTTTACTGAAACATTTGATGTCTGTCTGCTGGCTCGACAGTCATCTTTAATTTCCATGATATCTGTGACAGGAAAAAGCACACATATGTTGGTTGGTTGGTTGTATTGTTGTTTAACGTCCCACTCAAGAATATTTTACTCATATGGAGAGGTCACTGTGTGTCGGTGAAGGGCAATAAATTTTGCCTATGCTCAGCACTTATGGCTGTAGAGCAGGGAGGGTTCCTTAACGTGCCAACACCTATTGTGACACAGGACCTCGGTTTTTACTGTCTCGTCTGAAAGACAGGGATGCCAACCACATTGTAGGGCTGCGCAGATTCGAACTCTAGACCCTTCCATTTGAAAATGCAAACCCCTCAGCCAAGGCAGCCCAAGCACACATATGTAATCTACTCAAGTTTTAAATAGATCGTCATATGTTAGTTACAACAGGCTGGCTACAAAATAGATCCCAAAGAAGAAAAGAGTCCAAAAATGTATATGCAACACCTTTTCATCTTAATAACTAGGAACCATGGATAATTAAGTTAATAGCAACAAAAAGTTTCTCTCATCTTATTTTTTTTCTGTGTCTTTTCTACTTAAATTTTTTGTAACAAAGAAAGACATCTCCAACAACATCATTGTCTGTCTAGAAGCCATTATTAAAATCAATTAGTTTCTTAATCAAAAAGAAGTTAGGAGGTTATTCCGTGTGACTAGATAGAGTCTTAACACTTTAACCCCTATAAAATAATAGACTCTTTCTTAAATCAATGATTTAGGCAAATCCAAATTTGTTTGTGGGGGTGAATTTGTTAACAACTATGCCTAACAATAACAATTTACCATTTCTCTATCATGGAGGAGCCAGGAACACCAAAGAACTTTGTAGAGACAAAGAGTGGTCTGACCTTTGACCCCAAACAGACTTGAAATGGAAATCAGTCAGCTTTGCTTTCAATCTGAGCTAAGATTTCCAGATGACAAAACATTGTCTTGTAGTATAAATTAACTCATGTCGTAAACCCCTCACTCTGCACCAGCTACAGATGTAGCTCGATTTTTAGAACACCAGCATCAGCTGTGAAAAAATATACATCACCATGGAAACAATCTGGAAGCATTTTTTTAACAGTTGTACAAAAAAAAAAATTACTTTCACTCCCTCAATGTACTGGAAACATAATGTACTTGTCTCATATAGTAGACATTCACCATACAGAATACATAGAGTTTTATAAAACTTAATTAGTGAGAGTGATGTATAAACCTCATCAGGGAAATAAACATGCAAAAAGATGCATATTTAGATTATACACATTTGTATATTCTTATATATAGTATGGAACAATCTCCCTTCCTCATAGCCACATACGTACAAAGAAAGAGACATGCAAAAAAGAAAAATGAGATTCAGAATTTGGTTGGTTGTATTGTTGTTTAACATCCCACTCAATAATCACTGTGTGCCGGTGAAGGGCGATAAATTTTGCCTATGCTCGGCACTTACATGTACATGTATGGCTGTAGAGCAGGGAGGGTTCTTTAACGTGCCAACACCTACTACATGTATGACATGGGACCTGGGTTTTTCCTGTCTCATCCAAAAGACGAGACGGCCAACCGCAGCGTGGCGCCGCACAGAAGATTCAGAACTTAAAAAAAGAAACACATCCTCCCTTGCCCCTTTGAGAAAAAAAAAAGACAAACATTTATTCTACAATAAGTCCTAGACTAGACATGATAGAACCTATTAGATTTTAAGTAAGTCTAAGAATTTTCTCAACTCAAGCTTCTCAGTTAATCAGAATGCAAAATTAGCTTGAGTTGAGTAAATTTTCAGACTTAAATGATAAATTCTTCAATTTTATGGTGCCAGCGCATGGTATATAATAAATATTGCTTTTGAGAGAAACAAAACAAAACGTGATATTTTTACATTCTTGTTTATGTATCAAACCATTTCTAACGGACAATCTCAATCAGAGGTCTCAGGACTCTCCTCTCCACTCCTGAAACACGCCACTCATTCTTCTCCTTGCTTTTTGTAAGTTCAAGTGTATTTGGTTACTCATACAGGGAAAACATTTATATTTAAAGCATTTGACCTGGCAATTATTCAACTTTGATTTGTTACTCATTTCAGTAAAGAGAAATGATGCCACACTTTTTATCATTCCTAAAGCTTTGCCATAATAATAGTACATGTATGTAACAGGAAACTGGCAATGTGCACATCGATCTACAGCATGTGTACTTACATCCTATAAACCTTGAGAACTGACTGTGAATGTTTTCTAATTAGTAAGGTTTTAGAAACATAAAATTAAAAATATAATAACAGAAACCTTATATAAATATGGAAATTTTTAGTATTACTCCATGTGCTTAACCAGTCACATCAGGTTCGTTCCCAATGTAGAAAAACCTGCTGTAGTGACCATCTGTATATAAAGACCAAATGGTCACTAAGACAGTACCTCAACCTCTATAGAAAGACCACCTTCCCTATATAGGCCAGTTTTCTGAAGTCCTTTGGAAGGTCTATAAATACAAGTTTCACTGTACATGGACAATAGTGGAGACAGGGGTAAATGATGACCCTACCCTATAGTAACAGCCTCACCATAACTCTCATTTAAGTTCCTTGTTATATCTGTGTTGAAAATTACAGGAAAATGATACATTTCTGTACAGAAGATTTAATCATGATAAATATGTGCTAATGTGAGAACAGTCATCATGAGCTATAATTTCTGACATTTCTCCAGCATCATGATGTAAATGTACACATATTATACATACACACCTACCACACAACTCATATGTATGTATGATGCATACTTGTATCATATTTATGATAATTCTGAGCTCACAGCACTGACAAAATGATGCTGGGATGTTTATGAACCTCACAGCGTTACAATGTAAAAGGAGAAAGTCTAAGCGTATACATATAGATAAATCTCAATGCTCGCATAGTGCAATTTAACTTATCCTTGATAAAGACAAAAAAATCAAACTATAGATCACATATCTGATCATATAATATGTTTTGAATGTGACACCATCCCCTGTACCATCAGATTTCAGGAGTTCAATATTTCAAATCTACATCTACAAGTGCATGATAAAATAAAAAGAAAAAAAATATCAAATATCAGATATAATAGTAAGGCATCAAAAAATATGTACATGTACATCTGTAATTTGATCATAGTAACCATGGCTACTTAAAGTAAGTTCAGAAAAGTATCCTCTATCACAACCTCAATTTCAAATTTAACTTTTTTTTGCCTTTCTTTTTTTCAAAATTGACTGATAATGGATCAAATTACTTTAAATAACACAAATTTCAGCAGCCTCATTTGATAACAAAACATGGCAGCATTCCATGTATCATTAGAGATCACAATTCATAAAGGTCAAACCACAACACTGACAGTATAACATTTGCCATCCTATTACAAGTACTGTACAGAAAATAATGAGCATTCCAACATTTGTAGACCTGTCCTGTCCTTCCTTTCTGTTTTTTTTTTTTTTGGTATGGTGCATGATTCTCTGATGGTGCAACAATAGCTCACAAGTAGAGTCATGGCTCAAAGTGCCAAAGTGCACTGAATATATAACTTGAGAATTTTACTATTCACCAGTTATGGAGATTGATTTATCAGTCAATGGTCAGTCATGAGGAAATCTAAGATTAGACAACCTACATGTACAGTATTAGATCTACTTCACAATGAAGTTCAGAAATGAAAAACTTCAATTACAAGCAAAAAGGTCATTATTAACCCTTTCATTATCACGAATCATAATTGAACGGTCTAGGACAATGGAAATGAGCTTACCTTTTTAATACTTGGGGTTGAAAGTATGAAGTATCAACATATACAATTTGTGAATAATGCATGACAATAAGCCTCCAAATGATGACATTTCACTTTGGTAAGCATTGATGTACCTACGGTATATTGCTATTGCGGAGTAGCGTTTACTTTTTTTTTACATCATACTCATCGCTGGCAACGACTGTTGACCAAGACATTGACCAAGAGACAAACTTTGAAACTTTCCTATCCATGCTTTGTTTCCCCCAGAAAACATTCTTTTCACGATTACACAAGAAATTTACATTGAATTCCTATCTCAAGACTGAGAATACACAAACCAGATATGTATACATGTTCTTGCACAGAGATAAAGCAACAGACTCTTTTCAATAACACATCCCAGTGCAAACCAACAAAATAAAAACATTACTGAATACATGTAAGAACTAAGCCACTTCAGACTTTTATCTCTGCCCATCTGCAGTCGACCATTAACTTGTCTTAACTCTTCTGCTACCGTAAATATATTTTTAGAAACAGAGACCAATTAACCTGCAAAAGGAACACGGGTAAAAAAAGTAATTAAATTTACTTACAATTCCATCAAGTGTACAGAAGTTCAGCTTTAGAATCTCCCAGACAAATTATCCGAGTTTGAAGAACGTACACACACACAGCTGTTAGAGGGAATTCAGATATCAGAACTTGTGGAAGAGCATCCTTTGCCAAGATAAAGTATAAGTGATGCGACTATTATCTGATATTTCTCAACTCTAAATAGATCCACCATAGAAGCCTACAGTGGTTAGATATTATATATATATGTAGGACTGATCTGCCTTCTTTTATGTTTTGAAGCTGGAGTTTCTGGCGAGGAACTGCAGGGGGGCTCGCTGATTATATGTCGCTGGTTACAAATTTTGGTCGACAAATTCAAAAAACACCATGGCATCTCATGTACTGGTTTACAAACTAATAACGTTTAATGTAAAATTCCAAAAGATTTTTGTTCTTAAATGCACCAAAACAAGTTAATTGAAACAACATGTATTTGTGCGAGGCACAAATATTACATTAAGAAACATTGGTGTCAAACTCCTGTAACTCAAAACTTATTGGTTAGTTCAGGCACCGAAATATTGTGAAGCTATTACGTTTGAAAAGGAAGAAAAATGAGAAAGAAGGGGAAACAGATACAATTCTTACATACATTGACAATTTAAATTAGTAAATTTTCTTTCTGAAAGTATGATGTTGCTTTTGATGGAATATAAATTTGACATAAGTTTACTAGTTATCATCATTTATTACAGATGCCTATAACAAGTGCTTCTTTTTTTCAGATCAGTATATTCAATTCAAATAACATACATGACAGTGAAAGGAAAAGGCCTCCATGGTTTTGAAGTGTATTTTGCAGTGTTAGTGAGCACATTACTCTAAGGTCATGTATATTTACTCTAAAGCAATATTCCTATTTCAATGAAGGGAAATGTTTCAACCTTCACTAACATTGTCTCAGTTTCAATGATGTGCTAAAGGCCATAGATCTTTGTTCAATTCAGTACTATCATCGTCTATGAAATAAGTATAAGTTCTCAATAATTCTTATATGCTTCTGAGTCTGACTTCAGGACTCTGCCTTGTACAACTCTGAACACCTCAAAAAAGATTTTCACTGTAGTGTTATTCAAAATAGTTGAATATGATATGCAGTTAATTTCGGCTAAACTTCATACCAGAAATTGTATTATCAGTTCCACTTGATAATGACATAAATTGTCATAACTCATATTATATGTAATTGCTAATCCAGTTGAAATGAGACAGTCTGCACAGTACAAGGTTTCTGAGCAGATGAAGAGCAAAATTCTGGAATATGACCAACATTTAAATGTTTGCATGTATTGATTATGTTGATAATTACATTCCTGTGTTCTCAAATTCCTATTACTGCAAGTGCAATGGTTGAGTTTAAAACCCAAATTTTCACCAACTACCACATTTCTCCATCAGAATTTTCATTTGAAGCAGATCGACCACCTGAGGAATTAGAGAGTGTCTAAGGCCTCAGTTTTTGTTTACAAATGCATGTCTATATAGAGGTGTGTTCGTGGCGCCATTGAATAAAAGTTGGCAGGTGAAATATAAATGCTGACAATACCTCTGTAATATACTTCCTGAAGTTAACAGTATTTACCATATGGACAGATAGCACCTGCTTGTGCAAGGGTCTGGACATTCCTGCATACATGTGACTATATTTTTTTTAATAAGTTCTGGGCTGGCTTCTGAGCAATAAAACTCATACCGGTAAATACATGTACATATCTTGTGCACTGGTTGGATGTAGTGCATAGTTTGTAATTTTTTTTATACAGTTAATAATTTGTAAGGGGGTTGCTACATGTATGGCTCACTGGTTAGACTTTGCCTTGTGAGGACAGGGGTTCAAATCCACACCATGCTGCAGTTGGCTGTCTATATCCTATAGATGAGACAGTGAAAACTGAGGCCCTATATCGCAGTAGATACAGGGGCACTCCCAGCAGCACTAAACAGCCATAAGTGACGAGCATAGGCAAAAGTTATAACCCTTCATATTTAAGTGACAGAATTGTTTTGTAGGACATTAAACAACAATACATGTACAACCAACAAATAACTTTAATAAAATTAGTATAAGGATAGGCAGGATATGTAATTCGCTTGCATGTTTTAAAAGATTATAATAAAGTCTTCATACAAAGAGGAATGATTAGAAAGAATCCCTAACAAGCGAAAAATGTCAATACCCAAGTACGTCCATTAGTACATTGAATGTACACCTGTGTGTATAAGTTCATAGTGATGAAACCGATACATCACACACAGATAGAGTGATACTGAGTGTAACAGGCCAGTATACTAGCAGTGCTCTGTGTTACAAAGAGAGAACTAGTAATTCATGTAAACACTGCACGCTGGCTTTGATAAGATATGCAAATATCTCATTACTCTTTATTTATACATCCAATAATTCTCTCATCCAATCAATGACAGTTATTTGTGATTGATCTATTTATAGACCTAACATGAAGCTGAATCTTCTCTTTATCAAATCACATACAGCCAATCTACCTTTTAGTTTTATTTACAGTTTTGGAAATATTCCAGATGGAAGACTAGGACTGATGAGTATATGCCTATATGAGTTAGCTCCCTTTGTTCCTGCTACAAGTACAGCAGCCAACAGTTGTTAGAGTTACCCATCTTTACAAAGTCAGAGTAGAGTGAAGTGCAATACTTGGCAGTCCTGTACAACACATTTTTGTTTTGAGATTGTGTTTTTGTTTTTTTGTTTTTTTTTCCTTTCTTTTTTTGATTATTTCATTTTACTTTGTTTTTCTTTTATTAATATCCGAAAGAATTGTGTTTTGACATTCTTTTGGAAGAAAATATTCATTACTATACTATAGCTTGATAAGCTCTCTTAGCTTGTTTCCCTCAGAATAGCATCCCGGGGGGTTAAAACTAATATGTATGTTTGCATCTCAAAGGATGTGCACCCTATACAGAAGGTTTGATAATGATTTATCAAGTTGGGCACATCAACCAAATACAAAATAGAGCCTGAAAGTCATACACAAGCAACAGTAAGCATTTAATAATTAGATACAAGATAGGGTATTGTAAGAGTAATGGGCCTTTTATTAGTACATTGAGCAGTAACAGAGGGCTCAAGGTAAACGATGCATCACATATTTCAGAAGGTGGTTGGCTATATCGTTGTTTGATGTCCCACTCATGATTCTTTCACTTATATGGCGACATCGCCAATGTCAATGAAGTGTGCCACAAATTTGGCCAATGCTTGGCTCTTAAGACTTTAGAGCAGTATGGGCTCTTAAACATGCCAACATCTATCGTGACACAGGACTTAGTTTACATGATCTCATCTGAAGGAAAAGCCAACCACAGTGCAGTGCCAATTCAAACCCACAATCTCACAATCAGAAGGCCAACACACTAACCACTAAGCCATGACGAGCTGTATTTCAGAAGCAAAGCTGCAATGCACAATATTCTTGTAAAACATTTAATGATTTGTATACTCTCTGTAGTTAATAAGTCAAGGCTTAGGTCAATGAACGTAAAGTCATTCTGAAAGATTTCTTAATCTGTACACACTTAGTATGTTATCCATCAATACCATATGTGACATTAAATATGTGGGCAAATGTTGTGTATCAGATAGACAGCCATGACTGCGATCCTGACAATCCACAGGGATGAGAGCAATAAGCTCATAAAACATATTCTCCATCACAAACAAACATTTAAGGCCTATCTTCTTTTTTTTCCCCTTAAAATCTAACCTTAACTCACGACCATGCTTTGGCATCATTTGTGCAATATCATTTTTCTGCTCTGTGTATATCTTCATAATTAGTGATGCATCACAAGGGACTATGGATTAATGATGATATTCAGATGTCAAAAAAGTTCATTAAACTCATAAAACATACTCTACAACAGTAGTAAACACAAAATACTATATTTTTTTCCTTTTAACTCTAACCCAGCATCACGACCATACTTTGACATCATTTGTGCAGCATCATTTTTCTGCTTGGTGTATACCCTCATTAATAGTAATATGTTACAGGGAGCTATATATTAATGATGATGTTCAGATGTCACAGAACTGAGAAGGTCAATGACCTTCTTCATCTGTCTAATGTAGGTCATAAAAGCTGTCACTCATAATAGTATGGTGTATCACAAGCATGCTCAGACCATCTATAAAAAATTGTTTGTTTGCTGTAATGTGACATTATCATTCAAAACCCTGCTACTCAAATTTTTCTCATTGCAATTTCAAATTTTTTTTTTACCCTATCAGACTTTATTTTCTGTTTTTCCCCATAGACCCTTTAACTGTTAATGTAGTTCTGTAACATGGTTGGCAACATGATAAAGATACCTGCAAAAACATAGATGTCATTTTAGTGACAGATTGTTTCTTGACATTATTTTGCAGGAATCTGTTTCATTTTTCCAATCAAAGTCACAGGACTGCATTAACAGTGCGAGAGAATTTATTGTTTATATTGTACATGTACATGCATATATAGTTTACAGTTTTCAAAGGGAACCTGTACCTATCTACTCCAAGTAAAAACTCTGAGATATATTACAGTAAACCAACATTATTTTAAGGACGACCTCAGTTCACTTTGTGTACATGTAGGACATATACACCCCCATCACTGCCCTTAAGATACATTGATTAATCTTAATACTCTCAGATTTACAGTTAATATGATAGTTTAACAGACATGACATAGAGCATTTATCATTAGCCTCTGTGTCACAAGGTGACTGAGGATCACAAAAATCTTAATACTCTCAGATCTACAGTTAATATGAGAGTTTAACAGACATGACATAGAGCATTTATCATTAGCCTCTGCATCACAAGGTGACTGAGGATCACAAAAATCTTCAACCAGATCATAAATCGTCAAACAGACCCCAAGGTCACTGAATATTCCAAGCAGCAAAGCAAAGATATGTCAAGGAGCTGTGAAAATACTGGTACTGCTCATTTCTTTTTATGTGTCAGAGTTATTGGTTAAAATGTATATTTCATTTGCCCCTGGGAAATCAATTGCAAAACTGACACGGAAATTCTTTAAAACTATATGTAAATCCCTCTCACTATCTGTCTAATGCTCTCTTTCATTGTGTTTCTGTCTGTCTCTGTAACATGATAGAACTGAACTACTAATGAGGAATAAATGGTATCGACTGTGGGTAAAGATAACACAGTTCTCTCCCTTGATGTTATTAATGTATATTATTACCATGACAAAAACCCACACAATTCACCTCTCTCTCTCTCTCTCTCTCTCTCTCTCTCTCTCTCTCTCATTTCTTAAGCTAAAAGTGGTACATGTATCAGAAGCTCACCCTATGTGTATCTGACAAACCATCTTGCATTACAAAGAATACATCAGGAGGTATTTTGGAAGAGAAACATACTCAGCACTTATCCTGATGAGAGATGAATGTGCTATGATTACAGTGATGTAACTCTAAACAATACCAAATAGCACTGTTACCTCCAATTAGTACCATCTGACAAACTGTTACAAGTCATGCAGTATATTTACAGATGTGCTGATAATACTTTGCTGTGATGCTCTACACCAGAGGTGGTAACATAAATAAAGACTCTCCTAGCTATAACAGGTTGTGGTACAGTAGAACCAGTCTGGAGACAATATTATACCCCTACAGCCGGGGAAATGTGGTCTTTCTAAACAGTCAGGTTATAACTTCAAGATTTGTATATATTCTATTGATACAGATATTTGATATAACTTTTTATACGTGGTCTCACTAAGTAGGCAGTGTCTCTGTCTCATATTATAGTTGTCTTTCTAGAAACATTCTACTGTTACCTCTTTTACACAAGGCATTTTAATTCTTAAATGTTGCTTTTATTTTTTTTTTACAATTATCACTTTATTCCTAATCTAACAACACTACAGAATAGTGACAAACTTTGCTACAATAACTATAATAACACATAATGCATGTACCCCATGTTCACCCATGCATAAAACCCAATGCTTCCAGTGCTCTGGAAGTCTGTAAATATGGCCAGAATTAAAGTCAATTGTTGTTGATTTACAAAATTGTTTCAATATTTCAGATCTGATTTAAAATTTTCTAGCCATGAAAGCACATGGTGGATAGTTTGGTGTACCAGTATATTAACTTTTCTTTAAATACTTTGGGTAATGGTCTGTAGTAACTTTTCATTCATCATCAGAAGCAAAACATTCCTGTATATCTGTCTGGGACTTGATGACTTTCCATTTTCAGAAAATTTAGAACTCATAACATTTAATCATGATACCCTATATCTCATTTTAACATCCACCCCCTCCAATTGGCAATGGACTCTTCCATATAATGAGGGACACTTCAAAAAGTTAATTGTGATATGGTTAATCTTTTTTTTTGTTAGAAATATAGCTACAGAGTTTTTGAGCAAGGGCAAAGAACAAACAGCCTTCTGACCCTTCTTGACCCTAGATATAAATATTTTATACATCAAATATCAGTTTATCTATACTCTACTGGTAGAATGTAAACATTCAGAAGATGCAGATGAAGTGATATGCATGTTCTTCTGCAGAGAACAGAGCAGGTAAAGTCTGGTTCATGTAAAGCTTGAAAAAAAATGTCAATGAACATAAATTTCAGATTTCCCTTTGATCAATCAAACTCATTTCAACACAAATCTTTTGTATCTGGGATATTAGCATGCATGCCCATGATGCTATTGACCTACAATGTGTGCTGGTAGAAAACTAATACAGAAACGAGAAGACCGAGAAGACCGCTGGTCATGGCCCTATTATAGCGTGTATGCCTTTATCTCCATGGCTGAGTTTTTGCCTTCAGACAAGGAGTTTACCCTTTCAACCTCAAGTTGTCTTAGACCAGTCCATTACAGTCAAAAGTGTTGAAAGGGTTATGGGTTTGATTCCTACATGTAGCATTGGCCCAACGAATTGGCCCTTCAGATTAGACAGTAAAATTAAGGTAAAAGTGTAAAGCATTGACTTTTCAGATTAGACAGTAAAACCAATGTTAAGGATTTATGAGAGATCTCTCACTGGATAGGAAATTTCAAAATGAAAAGCTCTATCCAAATTGATGTTAACTTTTGATTGGAGCTACTGACAGTTACAATGTACCTATATAAACACCGATCACATATAACAAGCCACCAAATCTACTCTTTCTTTTTTTTTAAATAATGACATATCGCCCTGGCAACAATAACCTCTCTTTTTACAGAGTTTTTAATTGCTACAGATATTAAATGATAATAAGCAACTGCCTTCCAGCAGCTCATGATTATTGATTTGTTTAATTTAGTTTTTAATCCTCATACATGGTTTCAAGCAAGTTATTATGTAAATTACAAAGCAGTGAGCAAAGGTGCTTTTTGCATTTCATTGCTTACAGAAAACAACAGGGATCTACTAGACTTTCTGTTATACACATTTTTGTTTGTTTGTTTTGTTTTTGCTTTATGCCACACGACAATCTTTCAGTCATGTTGTTGTTGCGTTGTTGTTTAACGTCCCACTCAAGAATATTTCACTCATATGGAGATGTCACCGTGTGCCGGTGAAGGGCGACAAATTTTGCCTGTGTTCGGCACTGCTGGCTGTAGAGCAGGGAGGGGATTTTAAAGTGCCAACACCTACTGTGACACCAGACCTTGGTTTTTACTGTCTCATCCAAAAGACAGGGACGGCCAACCGCGGAGTGGCGCTGCGGGAATTGAACCCCGGACCCCTCGGCTCGAAGTAGAACGCTAACCACTCGGCCATGGAGGCCCCTTCAGTCATGTGATGGCGGCCAGTTTTCATTGGTGGAGGAGAAAGCCCAGTTAAAAATGTACCCAGAAAGAGACCACCGGCCATCCACAAGTTAGCTGGCAAACTTTCTCATACAATCAGTTAAGGTTCCAGCAAGATAACTATGCTTGAACCCAGGCTGACAAGAGGTGAGAGACTGAGTGATTTAAAGAACCCTCCCTGCTCTACGGCCAGCAGTGCGGAGCATAGGCAAAATTTGTAGCCCTTCATCAGCACACGGTGACTTCTCCATATGAGTGAAATATTCTTGAGTGGGACGTTAAACAACAATACCATACCATACCATACCAAGACTGCATAGAGCATTCAGATGCAGTCAAGCAGGAAGTTGAGATTACAGAATTCTAAAAACTTAAAAGGGATGTACAGAAAGCCATAATAATATCATCATACTAAATTCCATATTGCTATCTGTATTTAAATCAAGATAAGTTTGACAACAGTGAAGTATGATGGACAAATCAAAGAGGATACACCCATCATCTGTCAAAATGGGAGACGTCTGAAATTGTTAATTTTTCAGTAGGTGAGGACCTAATGGGCTTTTATATTATGACAGTGACCAAAAAGGTCTAGGCTATCATCACTATGTTGGTTGGTTGTATTACTGTTTTATATCTCACTCAAGAATTTTTCACTTATATGGAAACGTCACTGTATACAAGAGAAGGCCTATAAATTTATACTCTGTTTCGCCAAACTGCTCACGGATAGAGCACATAACGGTGTAAATCTCCTCGAAAAACATGTCAAATACCCCAAACAGCNNAGTGCAGTTGATGAAATAATGTTTGCAGAATTTTGAAATACAACAACTTTTATAATTGTCATTTAAAAAAACAGAGCATAGTCTATGCATTGCACTTATAGCCATTGAGGTTTAAGGTTTCTTCAACATGCTAACATCAATTGCGATACAGGACCTCATTTTTACTATCTCAACCAAAGGACAGGAAAAGCTAGCGGAGTACACAGTGTAGATTTGAACCTGCAACCTCACAGTCAGGAAGTGAAACAAGTCATCACTATGTCAACGAGACTTAAAATGCACAATGCAAGTGCAGGTGCACTCAATTTCAAAAGGCAACATGCTGATCCAAATGCAATGTACGACATAAACAAGGAAACAGGCATCCAAGCAGCTGATAAGGAATTCCTTTCTATTTAAATCTGAATCAAATTCAAGTGCAAGTGCTGAATGTCTCATAAAAATTGTTGATATTTAAAGGGTGGATAAGTTAAGTTAAATGCTGTAAGCAGGTACTCCACACAGAGTCTGGTGTACTTATTGTACATAAAACGACAGGTGTTCAAAGGTTATGTAGAGAGAGGGTCATGAAATTGTCAGAATAACAACAAAGAGAAACTACAGGATTTTACACTTTGAGATATTAGTTGGTTGGTTGTATTATTGTTTAACGTCCCACTCAAATATCTTTCACTTATATGGAGATGTCACGGTATTCCAGTGAAGTGTAACAAATCTTATCTTTACTATCATTCAAAGTACACAGACAGCCAAATGCAGCATGGTGCGGAATGGAACCCATGACCTCATGATCACAAGGCAAACAAGCTTATCACTGAGTCATGGCAGCCCCATCACAGAATTTGATTCACTTTATAAGACACTTTTTAACAATTCCAATTGAGCATAATAAATTATCCAACAAGAACAAAAACATCATTTAAGGCTATGAAAGTAGTCCAATTGAAAATATTACTGTTTTTGCTACTTAGTACATGTACATTAATATCTTACAACTTTCATAATCAAGGGACTAAAAGCTAAAACAGCACTTGCTTCATGCATTTTTGAAGTTTCAACAAACTAACATAGGTACCATACCAAATTTCATATTCCTCAAGTCAACAAATCAGCCATTGTTACCATCTAAACTCCTCATTAGACTAACAGGTATCAAAGGCTTTGTATGTGATAAATAACAATAAAAAGAAAGAAAACAAAAATATGATTTGTTGACATTACATATCATCCATATCCAATGTACATGTAGATGCTTACCTTTACAAGCTCGGAAAATGACCTGACAGCGACAATCCAAACTGTCCCCGTGCTTGCTGCACCCCGGGGTCTTACCTCCCGGGGAGGTGGGTGACATGGAGTTTTGTCTCTCTGATGATACATTCGTTGGCGGTATCACAACCACTGGCTTCACACTGCCAATGCTAGAGTCACTTACTTTTCTATTTTTCAACATCGCTGCAGATATTCCAGTTTGTAAAATGACCATATTGTTTAGTAACTTCCAGCATTAAGAAAAGAAACTTCCCTCCGCCTTTCCTTTCATGTTTTTGTTTTTTAATATATATATTCCTGAGTGTACTATAAATAAACCGAGAAAGACTCCATCACTAAGACGGGCACATGTTGATTGTTTACATTCTCCCTGTTTTGGATTGAGAGCACATGTAATGAAACATACGTTAGTGATATATACAGTAACTGTATCAAGTCGACTTTTGGAAATTCATAACTCTCTCAATATCATACACCATTCCTGTGTAACAAGAAAAGAAGAAACTGAGTGACATATGAAAAAAAAAAAAAGTTTTCGTAAATAAATCATGAAATGTAATCAATATATTTCACCTGACCTTAGCACACCTGTAGATAATATGAACACCAACATAATGAAACAAACACCTCAAATAAAAAATAATGAACCAACTCATAAAACAGGGACCCGCCCAGCAGAATCAATAAATCCGCACAATATATCCACTATGGACGGAAAGATGCAAACAATTATTTCACCTACGAACTGTAAGCACGACATAGCGAGTGCACGACAAGTTTGGATAGCTATAGGCACCGGGAACTTTGTTATGATATGATCATAAAGCGCAATTATCCGCTAATTACTGGAATCAATTAGATACACCAAGCAGATGCCCAAAATGTACTATTGTTTCCTGAGACTGTAATCCTGTTTGTGCATTTTGTTGTCCAAGCAGCAGACATTGAGCACTCGCTGTTACAAATGTAAGCGCACTGATCCTGTTGTCTGTGTTCAGTCAATTAGTACTGCAGAAACTAAGTTCTCTAAATGCTTGATGGACTTTCCCCTATCTATGCCAATGGTTCCATTGCGTAATACACCTGGTATAACAGCCATGATGATGGTCAATAAAATGCCTTTTCTCCCTCATTGTGGTACAGGATAGCAGTAAACCTTATGTCTTATCACTAAGCCAATACTTATGTTCTTTGAGAGATCAGTCGTAAAACCATCATCTTTTACACCAATTCAGTGCACTCAAGTGTTTGCTCAAGTGGGGATAACACCATACAGACCCATCAGACAAGATCTGTGTCGTAAATTCCAACCTCTTCTCCAAATGTTTATCTGTCACGGACTAAGCAGTGTTCCTGGTTGGTCTCGATTACTCTCTGTGGTCTGAATTTTTGCAGAATTCAATACGCCTGCTATCTAAATATTTGCAAATTTACTTTCGCCCATTTCATGTGCCACTAATTAATGGCAAAATGGACAGTGCAGACGAAAAAATTGCATATGGCATTTTTACCGATATGACAAAATTAACAATATATCCTCGCAGCTTGTCTACCAATAACACTAATTCCATACTAAAATGGCCCATGTGTTTCTCTTCCATCCAATCATGTTATTAACAAAATTCTGGTGCTAAAATGAAAATACAATGAATCTGTAATCAACGTTGGAAATATCCATAGCGGCATCACATAAACCACCGGGAAGCACTTAAATAAGCCTCCTTGTAGTAGTGGAGTTTGTCATTACATAAAAACAGGCGGTGCCACAAGGGACGGTTGATGCATAACTGTAATGTCACAATGTATTCCTGGCATTTGACAATATTTCACAAAAAGTGTGCCAGTTGTCACGATAATTCATAAAATCTGTGTCACTCTCCTCTCGCTTTTCTTTTATTCTGCTCTTGTAATTTTGGTTGTAATCACCAAAATATGTAACTACGGATTACTGTAATGCCTAAAAGATGTAAAATTTAATTAAAACATCAAATGTCACACGCTGAACAGTGTCCTTAATTCTCCGAGGCTTTGAGTAAGCATTCTTTTGATGGAGCAAAGACAAAGAGTACTGACTCCAGATGTAAATAAAAATTCTGCGACAAGAGAAAATCTTTACACTTGTATAAATGACTCAGATCTTCAGCAGTGATGCCAGATTCCAAATGTATATTATCTGTCATACAAGAATATGTAAAACATTCAAATGAATCAGATTTTAAACACAGATGACGGTATAAAGTCCACACCAACACTTCCAAAGCAGAGTGCAGATGTTGAATCCTTGTCTAGATGCTTGACATCAAATCGCACCAAATTCATCCGTCTTTAAAACAATGGCCCAGTAAGACATGTTAATCTAACTTCTGGAAGGTTACGTTCATCACGATTGTACTAAGACATTTCACAGGCAATAAATATCTCGCTTTTATCATAGGCAACTAGCAGTTTTACTATATCAATGCTGCTGACTGTAGCATGAAAACCACCCAGGTTAAATTTACTGCTTTTACATTTATATTATCACTTCTAGAGTTGTCAGCCTTTGTGAAATATATACCAAAACCTGGCTGCTCTTACTGTTTTTTTTTCTGTATCAAAATCGGAGAAGCAGGCAACGAAAAAAATAGCAGGGAAAATCTATGACATCTGCCAGATCAAATTTGGTCTTCCCATAAATATTTTAACAAACCCAGCACAATTACGACTTTAGAAGACGCTATCATCATGGTATCATTCCCAACCCTCTAGCAGATGATCCCCCTTCGTATCTATCTTATCCTACCTTTCAGAATCAAATAAGAACATTATCAGTCAACATCTAACAAAGGCATCCAGAAATATCTTCAGTGCAGCATGCATTTACTGCAGTTTTTTGGTATTAGTCAATTACCAGATTTTGATAATACTGCCGTACATGCAGCTTGTGTGCACATTTAACTTTCCCCCAAAATAGAATTCTGTACCTCTCACCCCCCATAAACCTGTGACTCAGAACATGCTGCACTCTGAAAAATGTTGGCCTCCCCCCACCGCCCCTAAATCAACATATATATATATATATATATATAGAATGCCATTTAATTTGTTTGCACTGCCTTGTAGCTTTATGGAGTTTGAGCTCAGACACAACAAACTATAGACAAGTATTTAGAATTTCACAATAATAAGACAAATGACTAAAACAGCACTTGATACTAACTCCTCACTTTCCTATGCAATCTGCCGATTGCTCTGCTTTTCCCATTTGTTTTCTTTTTTTTTTTAATTCGTTGTAACGATATAAAAACTATTTCTTGACTTTTAACACAGCTGAGAAAGAATCCATATTGTCTTCAAGTAATATTAGAGTGTATTATCCTAATTGATACTCGACACTTTGTATCATCTTCTACTTCCAACAACGATGATATAGATCTTAGTCAAGGTGACATTGTGCCTTGGGATGGCGATACTAAAAATTCCTCATAATTATGACACTACATACCACTACAAAATTCCCGAAATGAAATATCAAAGCTCAAACTTCAGGCTGCAGTTATCCATTCCAAACTAGCACAGCATACATGGGTGGGGTGATATACATTTATTGATAAAAGGCTTTGAATGAGTTGACATCTCTCACATTAAGGGCTTATTGAACTTTAATTGAGGCTTAATGTCACATTGTGTCATATCTTAATTAGGATTTATCAGATTGTGTGCGGTATTGATGCTAAATACCACTATCCATAGCTCTCACCTGTAAACGGCCACAAGTGTTCCCTTAACTATTCATTAAATAGGTAGACATGGGACATTATTCTCTCTCCAGAGGGCAATTTGTCTTACATACAGTAAACTGACCCAAAGTCTGTACAACATAATATGACCGCTGTTCTTCCTGTCTGTACGCCTACATATATAGGTAATATATGCAGGCTACACCATAAATGTCTTTAAGACTATTCATAAATTAGCCTCAACTGCCAATACAGACTTCCTTCTCATTTGTGCAAATTGACACTGAGGTAAATGTAATCCAGTATTGAGCCACAACAGGCCAGCAACAGTGTATCAAATACATCACAAATATCCAATGCTATCCTTCATTTAATTTCTACATCACATTCCCAAAGTTGGAATCAGTTTCTCTGAGATGCAATCTGTCAATCATCTGACAGCACCTGTCTATTTCCAGTCCACTTTGTTATCCTTAGTTCACCACAGAATACACCACATAAAACTGTAGGCTGAGTGTAACCCAAATTAATCCCTCTTATCTGCAAGTCGTGTCAAATTTTTATAACTTTCTTTTTTCTTTTTAAGCTCTGGAGGTTACCGGTCATCTGTGTCCAGTTGCTTTTTTATCTCTTCAGTTTATTGGCTATTTACGCATGTTCATCAGAACCAGATGTACAGTGTTAGGACTTACTGCTTTTGATGGTAAGTTTCCCTGTGTATGTCACAGATTTATTTTTCGTCTGATATTCCTCGCTTATCACTCTGGGTCACCATCATAAACAGAAATAAGGATAAAAACCATTTGTTTACTTTTCATTCTGCCGATTATTAGTCTGGTGTCTAGCATCGGTACCTCTTTCATTCCAGTATCATAATGGAGCTTCACCACTCCCATGTAGCCAATTATTGTGATATACAGACTTTTCTGTCTCTTTTCAAAAAGAAAGAGTCCACAGTTAACACAAAATATGAAAAAGGCCAGTTATTTCAACAGTAATCCCGGTCGTTAGTGAGATCAGTATGCAATTAAACTTCACACACAGATACTGGAGTTCATCACTTTTATCTCGGCACTGATTATGATTCCATACTGTGTAACATACTGTCATCATCTTACTGGTGGCTCAGAGTCTCAGAGTGGCTCAAAATTCTCAGTCAGAATTAAAACTTTAAACCAAGGCAATAAGACAGCTTCAAAGAAATTAGCTCTTCAAAAGAGACCAGGAAGAAATATCTCTTCAAGAAAAGTACCCGTGGTTGCAAGGGAAATATAGACAATATAAGGGTATCTGGTTGTCATGGAAATATATCCTTTTAATCCCAGTAACTGCAGATGTCAATGCCAAATGATGCTTTCTAAAACTGTATCTGGTTGTCAGAGAAAGTGATGCATTCTAGGACTATTAAGACGTCTATGGTTTGAGGGTTTAATTCATATCATTTAAAGAACTAGAAAGAAACCATAGAACAAAATGAGAATAGACAAGAACTGAAGTTAAGATTAAAAGCTTAACAGACAAAATTCCAGTCAAGAAAATTAATAACATACAATCCTATTACTTCAATGTAACAGCTGATGATATTGATCTGCCTGATACTACTCTGTTTGTATCATGTGCACAGTTAACTTTGTCATACTTCAACAGTAACAAAAAACTATACCAGCCACTGTCCAACATCAAAACTGAGCAAAAACCAGAACTTCTTCTGAGAACTGACCGGTATGTTAAACAATTAATAACTGATAAAATCTATAAGCATATCAACACAATTAGTAAATTTATACCTGATGTTTACTACACAGTGACATCGCTTCACACACCAGCAGCATTTGTTCTGCCCCACAGTTGAGTATTTGATGACTATACACAAATTTATTGTGTATACTAGGCCATCACTATTTTAAACCTTTGTGGGATATTTCTGTATTTCACATCCCTTTTTTGTCATCGGTTAAATCTACAGTATGTAAATATTTCCACATCGATGATGATAGTGGCATCAATAACTTCACAGTGAACATTAAAATCACATTCCTTTATCTCCAAATGCTATCTATCTCCAATCTATTTGTATCACGACTCTTTTGATCCATTTTGTGTGACTTCTAATGACTTGTAGGAAATTATATTTCACATAAAATATATTTCTGACAATTTTTCAACATCCAGCAATTTATCGTAAAATCCAAGTGTTATAAGGTCTTGTTTCTATATCCAGGTATTTTCAAAGATCCAGGTATTTCTAGTTTCACTTTAACAGTATGAACTGTTGTCCAGTACTTCCATGCTGTAGGGATCGAAGTTGTGATCTCAACAAGTGGGCAAAAACTTCCATGCCTCTACAAAGGTGTAAACAATAAACATCCCATCCACACGTCATACTGACTTTTACCGCCAAATAACAGTCTTTGTAATTCCTGTACCACAATCATCTGTTACTTAACCTGCATCGCTGAACTTTAATTTTTGTTCAAAAACGTCACTGATCAATTCAGCTTGTATACATAACACACGCCAGCGTGAACAATTTGCCTATTTTCATACTGCAAAATATCACAGCTGTTAACAGGACGTATCCAATAAAATCATCCGAAATAAATTTTAAACTACCAGTTGGCGATTAAACAGGGAAAAAAAGTTGACTCTAACAACAATAAGTTTATTTGCTTAATCCTGAATTAAGCTTCCTCAATTTTCTGTATTATCCTGCTCTCTATTAAATACTTGGTGTTTCCTTTGATCTGTGTAACATCAACTGGGTTCTCTGTCAGGCTATCTTACTATAATACTGCTTAACTTTACACGCTATTCACCGCTACACGTAACTTTCTCAAAATACAACAATTCAAGAAGAGCTGACCCTAATACTTTGACATGCGACTATTTCTTTTACATAGTTGGTTTCACCTCGCGAGGTTTTTGTCATCAAATCACCTTGTCCAATGTAGGATGACAAAACTATAAAAAGAGATGATTTGGCAGAAATCAATAGCACAATCACCTTACAACATCCACCTTTCACTCTCGGAACAAATCCCAGGTAACGACTCTGACATATGGCTACTTAGTACTGTAAATACAGGCACTGAAGTGAGGTGGCAGGACCAGTGCTGCTGGATCTATATCATATAATGATTTGTTCAGTTATGCCTTTTGTTCAACTATTTGTGAAGTTTATTGAACAGCACTAGAATTGATAATTACCGTGATACCATCCTGTATACAAAGTGTAAACTTCCAACGAGAACAAAAGTGCCTGCCAATATTATACAAATATATTCTACACATGTATGTATGAGTGTATCTATGTACTTAAGAGTCTGGAAGACAATGATTGGTGACACGAGAGCCACACTTTTGTACTGCTCCAAAAAATAAACAATATAGTTAGATGTGCACAGAACATACAGGTACCAAAATAAGAATCATTTTGAATATTGGTTGATGATTCAGGAAGGTCTGTACAGGCTCTGTTTGATAACTTTACAACAACAACAGGATAATGAATTAGCCCCACAAAAAAATCAAGGAAGAGCCACACATTTATGTGTGAAATGGGGAGAACTGTCTGATTAAATTACACACAGTGCTGTCGCCACATGTTGTTATTGGTATTAATTAATAATGAGTGTCAGGAAACACAGACAGACAGTCAATTCATCAATCATCCAATTGCATTAGGCCATATCAAAACACAGAAATCATATTTCACCTCAGTATGACCAATTATAACACTGAACTGCACACCAACTGCCACGGCATCAGAAGCAGGGAACTTTGTCAGAATGAGTCAAAGCCTCAGTCTAATGACCTGACGGTACCCCTGCTGACAAGAAATCCACGTAACTGTCTGTCAATGTGTCAATATGGGATGCTCAATCAGTGTTGAGGCGGTGATAGAAAATCGTCACTAACAGCAGAAGTTATCACAAGGAAACTTAAATCCCGCGATAGCTCTGCAGGAAAAGATAGCAAGTTTGGAATAGAGAAGCAAAGTTCTAAGTATTTGTCATGTAGTCTTACTGCAGAAATTGTTAACCCTTGTAAGAGTAAGACTGTTATTTTCTGCATAGACAGAACATAAATTATATGTAGTCACCACCTTCTGAAAAGTCAACAATATAGGTACGATATACAGTTGAAAAGAAACAATAGAGCTAATTTGGCTACTTTACTTTTCCATGAGTCCTCACTTTACATAAGTAAACTTACACATGTGTAACTATGATAGTATATTACTAGTACTAGTAGTACTTCTGTGCCAATATCAATGGCACATGTATAAACTAACATATAGAGACTTGAAGGATAGTGAAAATCTAGTATCAGATACAATTGTACCAGTAATTTCAAGTATACATTTTCAGACCTTTAACCAGTTTACTATAGTTTATAACCAATTTTTGTAAGTACAGGCCACAGACAAAAAATCACTTTTGTCCTAATACCCAGATGACAATCTTATCCATGGAACAGTACATGTATAAAGTATTGAAAACACCTCCCTTTTTCTGTGAAATGAACAGACTTTGACAGGATCTCAAATCTCTGCTGTAAGCCTTATCCATCACTTTAGTTAACATTCATTTACCATTGTCTATATGTAAGCTGGACAGAGACCAATAGATAGACTAGTAAATACACTAAATAGGAATCAAGGGATGACCTAAGCAACAGTAAATCAAATTCTAAGTAAATTGATGACTTTAGAGGTCAGTATGTGGTCAGCTCGTACAACAGTCCTGCCATTATGGAGATTTATAAGTAAATTTCTTTAGTCATCATTACAGGAAATGAGAAACCAACCATGCATGCAGGTGCACAGTAAACTAAATACATACATGTGACTTTGACCATTTCCTATAAATGATGTCAAACTAAGCCAAAAAAGTGGTAAATTTACACATAAGGTTACGGTAGGAGTCAAGTTATAAACATTTCCATTTGGATTACAGGGATGGGCCAGCTGTAAATACATCAATTTCACAATTTGAACAAAGATTTTCATCTTCAATCCAAATGATGATGTTTTCTGAGCACATCAGCAAAATCTACCGTAAAAGAATTTATAGAATAGATACAGATATAAAACAAAATAGATGAATAGTAAACTGATGTATAGGTACGACATTCCTGGTCTACCCAGCCATATAAATGTAGACTTCTGAATGCCTTCTATATATTGTAGACTTCTCAGCTCATACTGGCATATGATTTTGTTTAGAAATAAACATCAAATTTTGTATTTTGATGTAAAATGACAAGCTAAACATCTTGATAATGAGCAAATATAAGTACAAGCATACCAAATTAAAAGGGCGAGTTTGAATCCTTTGTTCCTTGGCTTAAAGGGACAGAGGGATAGACACAAAATATGAAGATTTGGGGGAGGATACAAATTTAGTGACATTTTTTTTTAAGGAAGCTGTAACATAACAAGTTTCATATTGGAAGCTTACATGTACGATCCTACGTTTTATACTATCAACTGAAATTAACTACTGATACAAATCTATATATAGAAACAGTATTCAGTATTAATTTGTGTAATACAATGTATGTCTTTATAAAGAGCAATGACCCTGGAAATGAGATGCATGTATAAATTTTAAAAGGTTGTCAAGGACAGACTGACCTTGACCTCAACTCTATAGGTCACAGAAAGTCTAGTTGTAATTCAAAAAATGACATCTCAGTATACAGAATTCTATTGAGTGTTTATTTTTCATAATACCTTGAAATTTTAGAAATCTACCAGACTCAAACACATCATCATGACACAAGTAAATGAACAGGAAATGTCAACATATTACACAAACATGTAAACACATCAAACTTTGTATTGATTCTCAGAACAAAACTTCTATCCTTATCAAAAAGAGATTTGGAAATAGAAAGAGTCATCGTCATGACAACCATTACATCTACCCTGAACTTTATAAAGCTCAGGAAGTCCTCTTCAAACAATACAAAACAAAAGCCTATTGAAGCAGATGAAACCCTAAGTGAAAATAGCCACTAAGTACCAGGTAATTCACACAAATTATTGTGTTAAGTTGTATTGTTAAATTTCAATTTCAAAAAATCAATTTCAAGAGCATGACAAACAGGAAATGAAGCTTGCTTTTATTCTGCCAATAATCACAAATAAACTCCAGCCTACTTACCATAACTACTGTTAGTCTAGATCTGATTCAATTTGTTGGATGGTTGGTTGTATTTTTGTTTAACGTCCCACTCAAGAATCTTTCACTTATATGGAGATGTCACCATTTGCCTGTGGTGGGCAACACATTTTGCCTATGCTCCGCACTTACAGCCATAGAGCAGGGAGGGTTCTTTAACGTGCCATCACCTTCTGTGACACGGGACCTCCATTATCACTGTCTCATCCGAAAGACAAGGACAGCCAATGAAGCTTGGCTTGGATTTGAATCTACAACCACATAATCAGAAGGCAAACACGCTTACCTCTGCGTTTACTGTCTCATCTAAAGTATGAGAAACGTTAGTCACCTCTATTGTGAAAAGTAGATATATCAAAAATAATTATCCAAAAGAATAGACATGAAATAAATGTTTTTATTGTTTACCTACACATACATAATGTCTATCAAGATATGTAAAACAGTTTAAAGTGATTTTTAGGTTTTAAATTTTAACTGTAAAATTAAACTCAAAAATTTTAACAGATAGGTATTATAATGTGATGGAATCAAATAACTATTGACTTCTGATAACATTGAAATATATAGAACAGCTTTATTACCATAAACTAGTAATTCTGTGGGAACAAGGTGTCGATCATGCTCATCAAAAGGATTATTACACATAATTTATGCTTGTATGTACATGTATGTGCACTTTTGTTTAAGTATCTAAGGGAGTTGTTGGTGTCTTACAAATTTGTGTGAAATCTTTAAATTGAATACAGAAAAACCTGCTTTAATGATCACCTAATACATACATGTATAAAGACCATCTGGTCACAAAGACGTTTTTTTTCTGTCCCCAATAGTACCATTTGTGTACAAATCAACCTCTATATAAAGACCACCTCCCTGTACAGACCAGTTTTCTTGAACCATTAAGGAGGTCTTTATATACAAGTTTCATTGTACATGTATATGTAAACATATTTGTACATGTACATGTATATACAGTTTAATTTGGACAAGGAAACTGAGAAACATAAATAAATTGCCTAATACTAAATCAATATGTCTCATTCCGAAATTTTTAAAAATTGAAAAAAAAAAAAGATTAATAACTAGAGGTAGTTAATGACAACTACATTTAATATCTCCTTCTTTTTCATTGATTTTTAGTTTATAAGTCTGAAAATTAATTACCAACACATATAAATGTAGGTAACACAATATGATCCATCAAAAAGTAGACCTATATCTCCATAAGAACATGAATTAATAACCAGATATGTAATCTACTACAATTTCACAAAATTAATTAAATCTAATGCAAATTTGCACTGATGTGAAACTCAAGAAAGTACTAGTACGGTACCATAGATGTACGTGATCTATCATGCAACATTCTCTCATTTGCTTATACAAGCTTTTATATGATCTTTTAATATCAGACTTACAGTATTTACAAATAGGAGCCTTATAGTATGTAGGATAATATTGATGTGTGTCTTCCATCAAAGCTTTACTTTTGTATGTTTGTTGTTTAAATTTAAATTTAGAATCTTTTTTTATTTACAACATATATGGAAGCGTCCTTGAATGCATGTGAAGGCACCTACTGTGAAATGGGACATTGATTTTTATCGTTTTATCCAAAGGGCAAGAAAACCAGTCATATACCGCCAAGACATAAACCCCTAACTTCAGCTATTAGGGTGAGCACTCTATAAATAATGGTAGCTCTTTATACAAATCAATAGCTAATCAACTATGAGGCCTAAGACAGTGAATGAAAACCTTTGTATCAAACCATCTAGCTTTATTTTTATAATAACTATCTGTTCATATCATTTTCTTATTGGAATTAGGCCTTGTCCAGTACATTTGTACTAAACTGAACTTAGTGTTACTCACAACTTGTCATGTGATATTCGTACAGAAAAGACTATCACTTCAGAGATCCATTTACAAATATGTTCCCCATTTTTTAAAAAATATTTCTTTTACAGAGATTTGCAGATTAGATTCAATTATCTCTGTGACCTTTATATGTATCTTTGACCTTGTGACCTAGAATAAACTCAGGATTTCCAGTTATCGCCCTCATCTATTGATGTATGAAATCTAAAGCCAGCAGTTAAAAAGTTACACTGGGCCATGTCTGGTCAGTCATGTGGGTCAGAGAGAGGAGTGGGTCAACAATGAATGCTTAGACAGACAGCGGGTCTAAAGGAGTAGAGGATCACCAGTGGAAAACTGTAGATCTACATGCTGGTTGGTTGTATTGTTGTTTAACGTCCCACTCAAGAATCTTTCACTTATATATATGGAAATGTCATTGTATGCATGTGAAGGGCAACAAGTTTTGCCTATGCTCAGCACTAATGACTATTGAGCAGGAAGGGTTCTTTAACATACAGACACCTGCTGTGACACGGAACCTCAGTTTTTACTATCTCATATGAAGGATAGGGACAGCCAACAACAGCACAGCATAGATTCAAATTCAGAACCTCACAATCAGAAGGCAAACATGCTTACCACTGAGCCACAAGGGTCCCACATGTGGATGTACAGGATACCACTCTGTGTAGAGGTGGGGATTTACCAGGATAGATAAAGCCAGAAATGCAAATAAGACTTAAGGAAGTTATTCTGACAAAAAGAAGGAAATCTAACCCAAATATCAATGAAAAAATGGACAAAAGATTTAAGGAAGCACTATAGTGTCTTCATTCTTGACCTTTAACCTTTTTAGAGATTAGGGTTTTTACTATTATCAACAAAATTACTCATATCTGTCTGAGCTTCTGTTCCACGTTTTTCCAGTAAGATTTAAGACCCAGTCTGATGTATCCCATTAGGAGCCATGTTGATTGGTGTCATACTTAAGCAGATAAACACCAAAGTAACGATTGCTGCACATAAAAACCCTAGTTATACTTCCCACTTTCCCCAGCTATCGCGGGGTGTCAACATTTCAAACATTAACATGAACCAGATAGACTCAGCGTGTCTGCAGTAAACTGGATGCAGCAACTAGGCCAAGGAAAACAAAGGAAAGAGGAAAAGCATGGCAGAGGAAAATAAACACAGCTGGTTATAAGATATGATACATATATACAGACTTTATTGTATCCGATGGCTTCATTAATTCCAAATTTCAATAATCCTCTAAAAATATACATCAAGTGAAAAGTAATGCACATGCGCACAATGTCTAGAATGAAAGAACAATAAAACTGGCTTAGGTGCTTTTAATTGCTGCAACAGGCAACAATAAAACCCTCATTAATGTCAAGCTGTGCACACATTTTTAAAACCCCAACAAAAAAAACACTAAATGGAGGGCTGAACTTTACACACCTTACAGAAGAAACTTTCAGAGCAACTAATATCAGACACAATCAATATTATCTTAGGAAAACTTTGCGATTATGAGCAGAGTGCTTGAAGTTCAACATTTCCAGTAAAACAAATAAGTCTACATGAAAATGAATAGTTATTATCATTTCTGCAATGGCTTTTTACATTTACAAATGAGTTTTATAGTCACTGGTCATGAAACCTAATTATGGTAAAACACATTTCAACCTTTTGCATTTGAAGATCAATGGCAACAGTTCATAGAAATTCACCAGCTCTGATGTAAAAATACCCAACTCTTCACTGAAACTGAATTTGTGTGAAAAGACATAATAGTTATTGTCAAAGCTGTAACCTGGTTTACCTCATTTTATATTTCACAAATAAAGAATACATACAAATGCCACTGGGTAATCAAAGATTTCAAACTTTGGATAGATGGAATTCCCCCTACATTGATACAAAAGTCTTCTTAATACAGTGGAACCTGTCTTGGGAGACCACTGTCTTAAGAGACCATTTTTCTTGAAAGATCACATTTCCATGGCAGAAGGGTGGTCTCTCAAGACAGGTTACACTGTATTTCAACTCACGTAGAAAATTCAAAACTACTCTTCATCTTTACACATATAAATGTAAGTTTGGTCATCCTAGTTTTCATTGGTAATAACTAAAACTTCACATTTCTATTGACACCGTCAGTTGTATTGTTGATTATTTACACAACTAACTTCAGCTAGATCTTTGGTCATCATGATGGAAAATGACAAGGACTGGACTAAATTTCCGCTTACTGCAGTTCATTAGATTTGTTTCAAAACTCGAATTATATTGGTAACATCTACATAAACTTTCATTTGCCACTGAGTCGTACTGGTTTTGTTAAAAAAAAGAAAAAAAGAAGATATTTTGAAATTTTTTCCTCACTGCTTCTTATGACACATGACCATTGGAAAATGTTGGAAATATATAGAAGGCACCAATCAGTACACGATCAGAACAGATTTCCATTAAATTAAACACTTTGGGAATTTCTACAAGGTTACAGACCGACATATCGACATATCGAACAAGAAAACAGACATTGACCCCTGTGAATTTCACTAAGCTCGACTATGTATAAATCTGGGTGGTCAGTGGAATCAAGCAGGTATAGCAAACCTGTTGACTGCTATATTCATGTTAGGGGGATCTTACATTCACATTAATTATGGTTAGATTATTTCTATGTATCTAGCCATTAATCTTGTGAAATTCAAGACAGAAATTTAGAGCAACTTCTGTCAGAAATCCAGAACTCTGTAACAAGACAGCTCATTGCTGAACATCTTTCATTCTTCAAAGTTTATTTTCAACTGTCAGACTCCAGTCAAATTCATATCCTCTAAAATATCGCTCACCCACACACCACAAGATAAACGAAAGTGAAAAAGCTAGTCTTGTGTAAATTGACGATCTGAAAAATCTCAAATCTAAGATAGTTTGGAACATGCAGGTAATTCTCCTTGAGTAGCTACATGTAAGTCAAGAAAAGCAGTCCAAACTATGGAGTAGTAGTTAAAACAAGCAAAAAAGGAATATAAAATGAAATGAACAAGTGGCTATGCTGTTTAAAAAAAATGAGCGAAAGTACCAAATAGAAATGAATGAGTACCTGTATGATGCATGAGTTTGGAACCATATACATGTATATGAAATATATTCTTAAAAGTGATATCATTTTAATGTTCTCCGTGTATAGGAGTATGTGATACTTTTCTCTTGAGTATGGTTTGCAGTAGTTATGCTTTCATTACATGCAATCTGAACATGTGACTTCCATTAGACACATAATCTCCTAAGCCCAATCCCCTCTCACATTTTCACATTGGTTTAGGCTTGGGTCATGATTAAAAAAATCAAATACTCTATTGCAAATATGAAAAGACGGTGAAATGTTAAACCATACAGGAAAATTGAAAATAATGAAATAGTTTTATACTCCTAGAAACATAGCTGTATGGCCCTTGAAAAGAATGTTCCCTAGCTATGATGGCATGCATTGACAAGCATTTGCAATTTAACCTCAACAGCTCAAATGATCAAAAAAAGAAAATCAAATTTAGTGAAAAGCTGCTTAGGAGAAGACTGCGCTAGATAGACAGGAACAACATGGCTTTTACGTGGTTCCCTGCACCACTTTCAGACATTTGTCCCATCAGGCAACAGTTCATTTCCTGTTTAAGCAAAATTCATAGCACATAAACAAGCTGCTAGGTCTGTCAGTATATTAACTGCCAATCTTCTACATTACACTGCAGTAGCAATGACACTCCATATCCAGCGCAAAAAAAGAAGACCATCAGAGAAAAATATTACAAAACAATGCAAAATTTATCCACTGCAAATAGGAAATATAATTCATGGTGAATTTTTAGCATGAATCGCAGCGCATCCTTACTTTGTTAGTCAAGGAAGTTATATGTTTTTTAACAGATCTTAGAAAACGATAAAGCGAAAAATACCCAATTATAAACCAAATTAAAACGAAAAAATGTAAACAACCAACATTAGATAAATTGGAAAATGAACAACAAAAATAACTTTAACATAAACAAAACAGAAACAGTAGCTAACCTGGATCAGACAGTCCTTCAAAAATAATCACAAAAATATTCAACTTTGGATATGAAATTCTGACTTAGAAAAATTATAAAACCTACAATTGGACTTATTAAAATGTTTGTTCTTTTTTAAATACAAAGTCAAAGCCTCTTGAGGTTCATGATATGATAAGAGTTATATTATCTGAAATAATTACTGGAGAAATTTTCAAAGTTTAGAAGAATTGCATAATCTCATATATGGAAAGTGCAAACTGGAGTTTGTGAAAATGCCAGTGCTTCATGCCAACCCTGAGTGAAAGAGATATCCAAATTAAATAGACGACTCTCTGCCAGCTGTTTGTAGAACTTAAGAATCTGCCTGCTTACATAAAGGGTTAAAATCTGAGAATATGAGATATGTGATTGTGGTTGGGTAAAACATTTCTTCCTTACCTTTCCTTATAATAACAGCACGTCTGCCTGATATTAGAGAGGAATAAAGTTAGTAAAATGATAGAACTACTAATGAGGAATAAATGGTATCTACTAGGTAAAGACAGCAGAGTTCCCTCTCCTTGATATTAGTAATGAATATTACCATGAATATGTGGTCATTATCATGCTTTTGAAATTGATCCCCTCTCTCTCTCTCTCTCTCTCTCTCTCTCTCTCTCTCTCTCTCCCTCTCAAAATGTTCAAAATGTGATAAAGATCTATGGTCTCTTCATCCCTGTATTGGTATTCATATACCATATTGCACTTCAGGGACAGTCAGACAGACAGATAGTTTGTGATCCATGTGTATCAGCTATGTACATGACAGGAGCAGTTAGTTGTTGATGATAGTGACTATATAATGATGCATCACTGGGCAATGTCTACAACTAGTCTAAATGGTACAATGATATGAATGAGACTTGAGATTACATCCTGTAAGTGTACTCACCATCATCATCACAGTCTTGTGGCTGCTGCTTCTGGAGATGGGCCAGCCGAGGGTCCAACCAGTGGGTTGTTTCTGTTGAATGACTGAAGTGAAACAAGTAAAAGTCATTGATACAAATTCTAATGCTAAAAGGGAGACAACTCCTACACAATTTGTGTGGGAGCTTTGATAACCAAGAGACACAAATGAAAATGTTGATGACAAAGTTACACTGCCACTAGATTGGTTAATTGGTTGTATTGTTGTTTAACGTCCCACTCAATAATCTTTCACTTATAAGGAGACATTACCAATGCTAGTGAAATATGACAAATTTGGCCAATGCTGGGCACTATGGTCATTCAGTAAGAGTTCTTCAACTTACCAACACTAATTGTGACATGAGATTTCAATGTTTATTTTCTCATCTGTAAGACAGGGAAAGCCAACCAAAGCATGGCATATATATGAACCCATTACCACTTCCAGATCAGAAGGCAAACTTGTTAACCAATGAGCCCAGCCACTGCACCTAGACTTTCTTTTCTGACCATTGTTACATTAACAACAAATACACATCCAGACAGAATTCTGTATAAGAAGATTAATTCTCTAATCCAGGGCCATAATAATAATGATTAGGACCTACAGCAGGAAGAGATGCTGTATGAAATATGCTGAATTTTCGTTACACCATTCTAGAATAAGACAACTACAGCCATCACTAGTATGACAAAACTTGTACAAAACTTAAGATTTACTGTGTTTAATGCAGTGAGGGATTAAAGTCTTGAAAATAAACCAAATATATGGATCATGAATAACAACAATTTCATGTGAGAGGTTATGCTTGTAAAGTAAACACTTCTTCTTCACACATCCATCAAGATCATTCAGCTGACATTCTACTCTAGCCCCCACCCCCAAAAAAAGAATCAATATAAGTAACAAGAAAAATGCATTATACTTGTGATAGGGGAATACGTACTCAATGTAATATGGAGTGCCCTCATCTGTGTAGGCCATTTCCCAGTTAGCAGGGAGGACACCCAGACTAGATTCACTTTGGGCCTTCTCCAGGGACTTCTTTCTACCCCGCTCATCTTGGAATGGTACAGGAGAAGATTTGGATGATCCACCTTCCGTATTACTTCTGTTTCTGCGCCTCTTCCCCTCTGATGACGGATGAGCGCCTGGTAACACCGCCCCTATGGAACTAGAGCGTCTGATTACTTGTCCTTTGGGTTCACTGGGAGGTTTTGGAGTTCCATAGTGATTGCCTGTAGAAGGTAAAATAAAGAATACTATAACATACAAATGCATATATAATCATGTCAGTGTTAGTTACTTATGATTCATATACAATGTACCTGTAAGTTTTGGTTTTGCTTTACACCACATCTGACAATCCTCAGTCAAATGGTGGTGGCCAGTTTTTATTGGTGGTGGAGATAACCTGGTTACTAATGTACCTGAGAAGAGATCACTGGCCTCCCCTAAAGCTTTCTTACATGATTGCCTTAGGTTCCAGCATGGCTCGAGCTTACACTGACTAGAGGTGAGAGACTGAATGGCTTAAACCCCAATGCTCTAACCATTCAGCCACATAGGTCTATTATACACATGTACATGTCCGTAAGGAAATGACAAACTTGTCACTGTAAAAAATAACACAGTTTTCTTGAATCATTTTAACTAAGGTGCACCTGCCTGGACATGATAAGACAATGTATGCACTGTTGCTGTATGCATAAGCACATCTAGACTGGGCTTGAGATTAGCCCTGCTGGTCCCTGGTCAGTGAAAAGTCTGTCAGGCCTGGATATTCCTTTTTAAAACAGACCCAACTGGCCAGTAGAAATATGGAAAGCCTATCTGCATGCAGATATTGTGTACAGTAGGTCTTAGTCTTACTTTAAATACTTTGTAAATCAATATATTGTCTTAAGAATTATTTCATTTTCGTATCAATATACATGTTGCATTAGCCTATATTCAATAAACAGTCATCTTCGCAAATAACGAGATCGCATGTAATGAGATACTGGTTGTTACGAGAAAATTTCTATTCCCGGTACATTTCCAATGCATTAATTTGTAATTTCGAATAAGGAAGATCAGCTATAATGAGATAAAAATTTTGCTCCCTTCAACTTCCTTACTATGTGGAGTTGACTGTATATGTACACAAGTACAAACTATCATCATGTTATTTTAACCATATATGCTAAATGATTCATTTCTGTAATATTTCTATAAACCTTTGCATTTTGCAAACAAGCAACTGCTAGTGGGTGTTATGCCCATGCAACTTGTCAGAAAACCAGAGATTGTCAAGATACAGATGAAAATGCGAAGCAACAAACAATTACAAAACTATCAACACCAATGTACAAGTAAAAGAGTTTGTTATAGATACATATATATATAGACTTGTAGATACTACAAACAAGGCAGCCTGCCAAACTTACATCAATCAAATTAAGTATAGGATGACATAAAACATATCCCTGGGAAAAGAAGGAAAAAATATTGATCATAGATTTAACATGACACATACCCAATAACTTGTAAATCGATGGGAATCTGTCAGAGAAAACTCTCCTAATTCCCATGACTTCATCTTAGAGCAGCAAATACACTAAATTACGTGACGTAGGCGCGACTCCATAAAGCTGTAAGCTGTCGTGCCTTGTGTATTTTTTTCTTGCTAGGGTTCATAACAGTCATAAGGTATCACTATCATACCTAAGCACACACACAAAAGCAGCACAGTATTCAGATGCACATCGTGAATAAATTCCTTTCATGACTCGTGAAAAAAAGTATGAATGTTCAGATATAAAACAGTTAAAAGGTATTGACGCAAAGAGACGAACAATGCCAAGAAACAAACAAACGACAAGGGATCTTCAAAGCAGAAGAAATAAACATTCTGTGTGTAAATGTAAACAAACACTGAAGGCTGATACTATGTATTACAATGTGACAGTATCCTACATTATGTACCTATTCCCAATTACAACCAGTCAATCATTGTATAAATAACTTAATACGCCAAATAATGTGGTTTGTATTGAGAACCTTTAAAAAAAATGTGTGTGTTGTTTACCTGTGCAAGATATTAATCTTGTAACAGAAATGCCACATTAAAGGATAATTTTACTATGAGCAGTACATACACTTACTATTAATATGACCACAAAAGAATGATTTTTCAAGCAGAAAATATGGGGCACTATATAATTTTTACTACCTTAGCGTGTCACCGTTAAGAGACTTTTTAAGTTAAGTGCCAAAATCCAATGATTGCAGACCTTTTATGCCATGCGTATGAATTCGGTAGATCTCAAGGCCTACTTTATTTAAATACAAATTAGTGAAAATAGAGTTTATAAAGAGCTCTTCCTTAGTCCTTTTACCTGGTATACCTGTGTATTTCTTTATTTTTTACATAAGAGTTTGTGAGGACAAAGATTGACAGGTGACTACAGCTACATACACACTATAAGTTCCATGGGCTGTCATAAACCTAGAGTCTGACACGCTATAATAAAACAGGCTTCCACCATCATACACACATTCAATGTTTAAACAATTTACTGCTTCATACTAGAACTCTATACATTGTACATGTTTATAGGCCTACCTGTGTTCTTGTCACAGGTAACATCAGTAAACCAGTTACATGTGTACATATATGACACATGCTCTGTAGATAAAAAGGCCAATTTGATTGTTTACTCCAAGACAAAATTAGATACACAAATTGCAATTTTTGTCTTGTAAATAGGACATAGCAGTACTGTGACAGTGTGAGGTATAATTATGAGCCAGATGTGATGCATTAATTTAAAACTGGTAAAATAACTCAAAAACTTTTAGTGTTTCTAGTGACATTTTTTTTTCAATTTCTTGACACATATGGGCCACATGGTAGATTACATTTGTATATTAAGTTAAGCTTAGTTCAAAAAAAGTTTTATAAGATAAAAGAATTTGGAAAAATGGTACAATTTTTCACATTGAGAACAACTCTACCAAGAGGGGAATGAGAACTTATGGCATGATACACTTATATCATGCCATGTGTAAACTAATAAAGTTTAAAACTTGTCAAGGAAAATCCCAAACACAATTCATTATACATTGTATGTGGGATCACAAAACCTGCTTTGTAAATGCATGTTTAAGTGCACACTTCTGTTCAGATATTTCTCTACATATACATGTACCGGTATATATCATACATGTATTTATGAAAATTTAAAGAAGTAAATTTAACCTTTAGCAAAGCATAGATCATAACAACTTGTAATTGTTCAAAAAATAATTTCACACATTTTAATTTTTTTTTTCATTTTGCCATATGAAACCAACATAGAACTTACTTTGTTCAGAGCATTCACATTGCATGTACACTGTAGTTCATTATAATTCCTACAGATCATCTTTCGTCCTGTCATCATGTCATTTATTACTGTTTTGACTATCAATACTTCACCTGTGTAATGTATACTGTATACATTCTCTGAAGATTAAATCATGTAAAAAATGTATCTACACGACTTTACAAAATGTCACTGTGTTTGAGCAAGTTTATAATTTCCGACAATTCATTTGTTGTTTGTACACAAATATTTTCTTTCCTCAATACAGCATACATGTCAGTATTAACACTGTTATTGGATATTATAAATAAAAGAATTGATCACAAAATATTATGGACATGTACACAGGTATTTAGGAGAAGTGAAAGAGAATATCAGAAATCAAAGACAGTAGCATTTACATACACGAATGTGCATAGCAGACACTAAATCAAAAATATAAAAGAAAATGATGTCCCTTTAGTCAAGAAATGTATTTAAAATGTTTCTATGCGAGGAAGCAACACAGAAATACATACACATTGGCCTCACATTTTCTTTTATACCTACATGTACTTCTCAAATAGTCAAATTTTGTTGGTTGGTTGTATTGTTATTTAATGACCCACTCAAAAATCTTTCACTTATATAGCAACATCACCTTGTGCCAGTGAAGGGTGACAAATTTTGCCTATGCTCTGCACTTATAGCCATAGAGCAGAAAGGGTTCTTAAGGTTGCCAACACGTAAAGTGACATTGGACCTCGGTATTTACAGTCTCATCCAAAAGACAGGGAGAGCCAACCGCATTGTGGCTTGGACTGGAACCCTGGACATTTCGATTCAAAGTCAAACAGGCTGACCACTAGGCCAAGGCGGCCCCTCAAATTTTGTCACAACACCTATTACTCCTACATATAATTCTAGTATAAGCCATGTCTCAGTCAGTTTGTCATCAACCCCACCTCCCCACTCCCCCCTCCAACACACTGATTCAAAACTTCTTTTATCTTCTTCTTTTCTGTCTTGTAAACAAATATAATCTTAAAATTTGTGAATTCTTCAGGAGAAAGTGAGGTTTTTATTAAAAAGAATCATGAGCCATGTTTGCATGTCTTTGTCGGATGTTGAAGTTTTAGCTTGCCAAAGTCACTTGACCTGATGTAACTATCCAAAATTTCAAGTTAGCATTACTTCATTCTGGTTCATTGTTGTACTGTAGCATACTGATTTGTGTATATCATTGGGACTGTAAAATATCTATTTCTCAGCTTCCAATATTTATTTGAATTTGAATTTTCACTATATGTATGTGCTTGAAATTATACTACAGGTACAGACCTCGACTGGCTAAAGTAATACTTGTAACAGATTGTGCCAGAGATATTTCTTAACCCTGTTAAATACACAACAGTGGAACCTCACTTACAGACCACCTAACAATTAAGAAACCACCTCATAATTAGGAGACCACCTCACAATTAGGGGACCACCTCACAATTAGGGGACCAACTCACAAGTAGGAGACCACCTCACAATGAGGTGACCAACTCACAAGTAGGAGACCAACTCACAAGTAGGAGATCACATCACAATCAGGACCATCTAAATTCAGTTTGTTTATTTATTTATATTCTGGGATATTTCAACCTCACCACGGAGAGACCATCATCATTAGTTCAGACAAATTTTAGTCAGTCATTTGGGTGGTCTTAATGGCGAGGTTCCGCTACCGTTTGCATTTATTTATAACAGTTAATGAGCTACAACTTTACTGAAAGAGACAAGCACACAAGATTATATGGATCCAAATTTACTGACCTGCACAGAATTCAAGTAAATTATCAATATTTACATGTACCGTCCAGATTTATGATTGACACTTACATTTGTAGGCATATTTTAATCTCCTCATTGCAATTTGTACTTCAAAACTTTCTACTCCTTCCTTTTTACAATTAAGCATACAAAAGACCTTAAAGAGAATCTATCCAAGACTTTGTTGTCAAGTGATCGATTTAATATTGAATTCCATAGCAACCACATGTAATCAATGTAAAACCTCATCTGACAATCAAGTTGCACAATATAATTAAGACATAGTAATACATGAACAATGTATACATTACATGTAAAAATTAATTCTTTTTTGTAGGTGGCCCACAGGGCCAGTAGCTTAGAATATCTACTGGCCCCACCAAAAATCCACTGGCCAACATAAAAAAGATACAGTGTGAATGACAGTTTACTTCCATTTATGATAAAAAAAGGAATATTATATTTTGGTTAATTCACATAGGCATAATTTAAGTATACAGAGTAGCTTTTTCTTTTTTGAATTTCTACTGGACAACAGGGCCAGTTCAGATGAGAATTTTACTGGCCCAATGGATTATTTACTGGCCACGGGCCAGCAGATCAGTGCTAATTTTGAGCCCTGCATGCATGCTGTAGGTCATCATATTAATCAGACAAATTTTGGGATTTCAATTTTGAAATCACCAAGAAAAACTCCCTACACACAATGAAAATTGATCACACGACTTACAAAAATCTGAAATTTTCCAAGTAGTGCCTTTACAACACCAGATAATGTTAATCTATTGGTGATTTAGGCCATTGGTTGGTTGGCTGTACTGTCGTTTAATGTCCCACTCAAGAACCTTTCACTAATATGGAAATGTCACAATATGTCAATGAAGTGGGACAAATTTTGCCTATTCAATGTATGCTCTGCACTTATGTCCATTGAGCACGGAGGGTTCTTTAACGTATAGACACCTACTGGCGTAGGCTTCAGAAATTTTGACTTCTTGCAGTTGCTTAAGAAATGACACTAAAATGCCAAGCCAACCCTTAACACAGGGTCTCGATTTTTACTGTCTTCTTCAAAAGACATGGTAGACTTGCCATGCTACATTGACGGCTTTAGAACTAAGATTCTTGACACTTCCAGTATTGAGACAGAAACTATACTGACAAGCCACAAATAAACTTCTTTCTGTTGTTGGCTTTTTTTTGTGCAAATGATTTGCTCACTTTTGGTTAGCATGTCTAATCAGCTGATTTCCCAATAAAATAAAACTACATCATGTTAAAAATAAGGTCAATTAAGTACAACAAATCATTCTGACCTACATTCTTATTAGTAATCAACATCAGTCAGAGTTCAACCAGTGATATGCAGAAGTGAGCGAGAGCATCACTGTGTGGACACTTTATGTAATTAAATTAATTACAAATAGGATGAACCCATCTTGAGATTGATCCTACATTTGACATATGCAAGCTAGCAGGGCAATCTGTGCTCGAGATCAAGAGATAACTAGCACAAAACAGATCCATTCAGACATATGGCCATTATAAACAAGCATGGGCTTAAGTAAGACTTGACAATGCTCACTACAACAGTATAAGTGGAGGAAACTTGTATATTCCATCCTCCAGATAGGAAAGTATTTTAGAGTTTAAACTTCATTTATTATACAACGATTAACAAACAAGTTTCGACAACTTATATAAATATCTCTCATTGGCTCAGATGTTGGCGTGCGGGGGTCCTTGCTGGGGACCACCATACCATCTCACATACTCTCCTTGCCGAAGCTCGAACCCGTGGCGCATTGGTGAAAAGCGAGCATGCTAACAACTACACTAATTGGACACCCCATATTTAGGAGTTGTTTGTAAAGCAGTTATGCCCCCTCCCTCATAAAAGGAAACTGTAACTGGAAATTTTCAAGTGTTGAATCTAGAAAATGAAAAGGGCACACAATTCTAAAGTGTAAAAGGGCACTTTTTACACATAAAGACTGGTTTTGTGAGCACTTGAACAATAATATGTACTTACATATCCTCCACAAACTCATTCAGAAAACCTTTCATTGAGTGTTAATAGAACACATTTTTTCTTTAGAAACGGATTCATTTAATAACTTATGTCTTGTTTAGTCTATAAGTCCTAGAGGGGCACATCTTTGGTACAAGAAATGGCATTTTAATGAGAAAAAGGGCATGGTGTTTCAGACAAAAAGGCATGGTGCAGTGCCATGCTATGTTGCTCTAGATTCAACACTAAATCAAAGATCAAAGGGCATAATTCTGTCAAAGATCATTGGTGATCACCAACTCACTCTCACGATGCATCTGTATGCCAAATTTTATTTCATTAAGTGTGCAAGACATTGAACAAAATTGATTAATCTAACACTTCGTCAAACCAGCAAATGACTGAATACATATTTCAGACAAATGTTTATTTCAGCTTTAGCAAAAGGATGATCAATTTCAAAGTTGTGAAATGAGTCGGCAGGCATCAAAGAACTGTCTGGTCAGTATACATATATTCTTTGCTATGCTTAGTCCAATACCTAATACAAGACAGAGCAACTGTCTACACAGTGTCTTTTTGTGATACAATGTAAACATAATTCTATCCTTACCGTCATATAATCCGCTCTCCAAAAGACATCCACTTTTTTCTAATGTTGCAAATTCATCTAGTGATAGGAATGTATAGTCAACTCCATTAACTTCACCAGGTCTTGGAGATCTTGTTGTACCTGAAAAAGAAATGTCCAAAAAAATAATTGTGAAATGATATAAATGACTATACATCACAATCTAAAAAACTTCTTATTACAAGTAACATGCTATCAACTCAATGGTAATGTCAGACATTTTACACATGTTAAAAGATTTGTCATATGAAATTATGTGTAAACAAGATATGGTATTTTAGTAACGGAAATGACAAAATACTGACCAGGCTTACTGTCCAATACAATTTGGACACAGTTTCATGGAAAAGAAGGAGAGAGACATTGAAATAGTAACTTTTTGATTTAAAAGCTAAGAAATTTAATTAGAAATGTTTTACCAAGTTTAAACACTAAGTTTCAAGAGGAGTAAAGATCAGACTTAGCTTCATCAAACATTCATTTGTGAGTTATTTCTTTTACAGTGCAACAGTGTAAGCTTTATTGCATCCAACATCTGTTGGCCACAAAATTGCTGGCGGTGAGGCTGCACAAAGACTGGAAACAAGCCTGACCTATTTCAAGCTTTTAGAAAATTTTGAAAATATCTGTTTGTCCATCACTTATCATAATAAAATTCTGGGGTTTTTTTGTGTTAGTTACGCCTATTCAGTTTTGTTTGTCCAACAGTTGCATACAGATACATATGAAGAGCTCTTTTCCAAAACGCTATTAATCCATTTCTGTTATTTTCAGAAAATAACAAATTTTGACTGAATCAGTGATGTCTTTTATTGGGAGTAGCAATGAACACATTATTTCGGGCACTGCAGATTACTACAGGTAGTAGATGCATTGCGATTTAGGAAATATAATCAGAAAATTAGAAATTACTACAGTGGCTAGTGGTATTGCAGAGAAAATTGCCCTTTTTGAATTTGGTGTTTATTGCATTTTGGAAAAGATCTCGTCATATGTAACCACTACAGATACGTACAAGGTACTGTTCGCAAGTATAGATTGTCCCTGATTGTTTGCTGTAAATCATGATCCACAGATCCCTTTTGAAATCTTGAGGTTAAAAACTGACGAAGATCTCTTGGAAGTTGTCCTGCAAATAAAAAATGAAATTTATTTGTGTTCATTTAGTCTCTGTGAGACAAGAGTTAAAATCTGTGATTGAATGTCATGGTTTAGGCTACTTTGTGGTGTTTTACTTCCACCACCTTTGATACTGATATTAATAATAAATTCTAAACCAATGTTAAATTATGAGTACCCGTTATTTAAATTTTAAGAGTACAGCACTTTACGTTCATTCATTGAAAGTTCTGCACTGGACTCAGTGTTTTCCCTTTGTTTTATTTGAACAGGCTAGAAAATGAATCAAACAGGCCAAGATGGTGGTTTGGGGGCAACTTGAGCAGGCCATGAAGGGGGTTCAGGAGGTTTCTACTTTAGAAAATTGTTGAATCTTAGAATTGAACCGGTCAGAAAATCATTTGAAGCGGTCAATTTGGCCGCCAGCCGGTTCTTAGGGAAAACACTGTGGACTTCAATTTTAAGTATACACTGTATTTCATGAGAGCAACAATCTCGATCGTACACATATGTACACAAGGTCCGATATGGGCATACATGTACAAAATTTCTTGATACTCCATGTTTAAGTTCCCATCAGGAACGGTGCTGTGCTGTCTTCTATAGGTATGTCCCTCAGCAGGTTTGCTACAGGTGTAACTTAGTTTTAAGATAAATGTACCAGCACCTTATGTTTTTTAGTATTGTTAACATTCGTATGACACAAAGTGTGGCAGGGCTCGCACTGCCGGTCGCATTTGTCGCAAAATGCGACATTTTGATGGAAAATGCGACAGAAATTCGTGATTTGCGACATGACNNTGTGTCGCAAGATCACACTAATTAGCCATCGGCCGGTAGGTGTGAGGTCAAATGTTTTGATAAGGTATACTGGTTACATGCTTAAACAAAAGATCCGGAACTCTCATTGCTGTTGGTGATTAGAGACATTAAGTATGTTTATTC
>JACSZP010002438.1:0-14038 GCA_016161895.1 Pinna nobilis | reverse complement strand
TACCTGATGTACAGCCGACTGTTCGCAATGATACCCAAAGAAGGGCTGATAGTGATACTTTGCACTTCTACCTGATGTGGGGCTGAAATTCAAAATCATAGAGTTGTGTTCATTTCCAAATTCATTTGCCAGAAACATTACATATTCATTATGATTTTGTGTATTGATGTCATGGTTGTCTCATGACACTTTACTGTAGAATATATCAGTAACGCTGGTTGGTTAGGACTATTTTGCAGCAAGAGTTCGAGTCCGCAATGCAAGTGAAGAGCTACAAGTTTTGACCAATATGCTTGGGATTTATGACTGATGAGCAGTGGGGGTTGTTTAATATGCTGAATTGGACAGTGTCAGTCTAATCTGTCATAGCATCCTGTTAACTTTAAGGACTCATACCTGTGTTATATTACCTCAATGTATGGTTCCCAAAATAGGCTCATCCGCCATTTTGAATTTTATTTTCATCCCCTACAGGTACAGTAGTATTCTCTATGTAATCCAATTTCTAACACACACATATATTAGTGATTCACCTATAATCCCTTCCGACCAGCTTGGGTGTAATCAACCAAGGTTCACACCTTCGCCATATGAGGAATTGTACTTACTATGACTGGTTGATATGCATCACCTTATCAAAAGTAGCTACCAAGTGGAGTTAAAATCTCACTTTTATTCATCATCTTTGCTCCAGCTAGATTAAGTCTTGATAAGTCTGATTTCCCACTTTTTCAGGTAAATGTATTTTGTAATTCTATTGTAAAAAGACTTTGAATAATATATATAACAGTACAGGTATAAACATTTGAAACACACTCACATAAACTTTTTTTTATTGGGGCAATATCTTCAATCAATAAAGAAAATGTATGCATACAAATAGAAAAATATACCGGTACTCAAGATACTTGATCGCCAACAGACATTTATTGATATTTGTGAGAGTAAGGGTGAGCACTGCCAGGTCTATGTAAAATGAATGAAACATTATTTAAATGTAAAACCCATTCTGTGCAAAGTCAGTTAAGTTATACAAGTAGATATGTTTACCTACATGATCAATTAAAACTACAAAACCATATGTCAGATTGGAATCATACCATAGCTGCAATATCAAGTAACTACAAGTATTACCAATGCAGCGTTTTCCTTTCGTTTCATTTAAACAGGCTTGAAAATGAATTGAACAGACCAAGAACAGGGGTCTTGGGGGTTTCTCCCCTCTAAAAGATGTTCAAACCTTAGATTTGAACCAGCCAGAAAATAGCTTGAAACAGTCAATTTGGCCAGCAGCCGGTTCTTGGGGAAAACACTGCCAATATCGCCAATGGGTTAGGCCTAATCTTCAGTCACGAAACGTTTAACTGCCCAGTTTCCGGGCAACCATTTTCTATTGCTATTGCAGTGTCGGAACTGATTAGTTAGCCTTTTTCATAAATTATGATAAACAGGCAAGCTATACAAGTTCTATTTCACATCTACCATGCAAATGTGAAGAAATAATAATCTACTTAATTGTTCAGGCTTCTATATAATATTCTTATTCTTATCTGTTTACTGAATAAGACTTCATCACTCGGACTCGGAGGTAGATTATCATTATGTCAGTGTCTACTGTCAGCATGGTGAAAACAAGCTGCGCAGAAACTCGCAAACATGCTAAACTTACAATAAAATGAATTTAAACATAAAGAATGCACAGTGCTGTCTTGACCTACAATTCTTCGAATCTTACCTCGCTGTCAAACTTCTGAGCAACGTGACTTTGTTTACATAAATCAAAAGCCGATAACTTGCTTACGAGCAATGGTCTGTACGAAGACGGTTAGAGAATAATCGCTGTTACAGAACGATATCACTCACCAAGCTTATGTCATTGTTACAATTTTGAAATATTTCATTTCTAAGCCTGAAACCTATTAGAGGTTAAAGTGTTATTTATCTCTTTTTATTTTTACCTTTTCAAACGCTACTTTGATAATGCAATTCTATATTTCTCTGAGGAATATTTTCTTCTCTGCTTATAGATTGTGTCACTAATGTGGTTCCGGTTCCCGGTGGGAGGGGGGGGGGTAATGTCGAACCTGAACTGAACCAAAACATATTTGAGATCACATCTCTGTTGTTTCACAGCTTCACGTTTGTGCTGAAACTTTCACAATAATCGAAGATCATTATGTGCTATATTCTCACAAATAAAATTTCATTTCAAAGAGTGTTTGTGTGTTTGAGAAATTTCAAAATTATTTTCAAACTCCTTTCCTTATCTCAATTCATTTTCAAGTTCTTTTCGAAATATTGATAGAGCACCGGATCGCATGACCCAGTTGTTGCTTCAGCAACAGGGGATGAAAAGAAAATTCAAAATGGTGGATGAGGCTTTTGACAATCAGAGAAAAGGGCATGGCGTCATGAAAAAGGGCATGGCGTCTTGTAAAAAGGGCATGGCGCGGCGCCATGCTAATCGGGCTTGGGGGAAAGGCTAGAAGCATCTTAACATTGGTCTCGAAGTGTCTTAATACTCTTATTGCACAAGTCTCCAGTCATCCTAGATCCTGGTCTTAAAATATGTCACTGAGTCTAATGACTGTCATTAAACATGGGTATGATGGATTAAGTATTAAAGTCATGAGAGGGTGGTATTGCATAATTTCAAGTTCAGCCCCTGTGTAACTTAATTGACGTTTGCATCAACTTTGTCTATGGGCTCTTTGGGTGAAAATAAATAATATCAACCTCTCATGAATGTAATGTTTATATAGTATCAACTTTGTGACCGTGCATTGTTTAGACTTTGTTTGTAAAGTAAAACCTTACTAGGTTTTAAATTTTTTCATGTTTTCATGAATGTAGAACTTTTCACTTTTGTTCCATCTTTTCATGCAGATACGGTTAGCTAAAAAGATTGTTGATAAATGATACTAATACTGGTTTAATAGATCAGTGGTTTTGGATGAGACAGTAAAAACAGAGGTCCTGTGTCACAGTAGGTGTTTGCATGTTAAAGAACCCTCCCTGCTCTATGGCTAGCAGTGCCGAGCATAGACAAAATTTGTCGTCCTTCACCGGCACACATTGACGTCTCCATATGAGTGAAATATTCTTGAGTGGGACGTTCAACAACAACAACAACTAGATCAGTGGAATATCTGTTTAACGACTGTTAGATATATGTACCTGTAACCAATCATACATGTTTTTATTTCAGACAGCCAATGATATGCCTGCAAGTTCCTCAGAGAATGTTATGCACATAGAGGAGACTTTAAAGTCATCCCTTGCTGACCAAGATAGTGTGGACAGCCAGTTAACATCGTCATCTAAACGCATTCTTCTCACCAAAATTGACTTCAAAGCTGCGGAAAAACCTTATTCATTACAAATTGACTCTTTGCGTTCAAAATACATTCCGTTAAATAGTGTATCAAAGAAGCCTGTTAAGGACGATGTACAGGATCCAGGTAAGTAGACACTAATAACAAATTTGATTATCTATTCTGATGTGAATAAATGTATGCAGTCAACTGTAAAATAACTGAAAAGTTGGTATATTGTAGTGAATACAACGCTATTAGTGTTAAGTAGTTGATCATCAGCAGAGCCCTGTTACTATAGTGCAGAGATCTTTATACTTATAGTGAACATTCTGTCCATCATATGAAAAACAATCTTGTCTTCATCATAACCGAGACCAGTGGTAAATAGAGGGATGAAACTTCCTATGATTGTTAACCACTAAGAGATGGTATTAAATATGTGGTTCATTTTACTGCTGTAGAAATAAAGGTTGGAAACTTCTATTTTCTTTTCACTGGACCGTTATGGGTAAAATGCAGACATTTCCATATTGGTGTTTGGATAGGATCTGAGTGCTAGTGGCCATCTCCAATTCATGGACTTTTTTTTCTTTGAATACAATGGTGTGGAAATATGGGTTTTGGTCACTTGTCCTTGAGCAAGTACAGATGAAAAATCTACTTGCCTAGAACATAAATTAAGTAACTTACCCATACCATTACAAGTTATAATCCCTTTAAAATAATGGGTCCTACTTTTCCGTGGACGACTAATAAGCAAAAGTTCACTTGTCCGAGTGCCCATTGTAACAAGTCAGGCATACTGTTTCCACCACTGGTATGTGTACCACAATCATTACAGTTTTTTGGATAGTGCAAAAAGTAAGTACAATGTATATGATACACATGTTAGTGGACAGTTATGATATTCATTCATGTATATGTGCAAAGATCTGATGTTTGTTAATGATTTCCTATCTATGATACCTTCCGTGGTTACTATCACAAAGTGTACCTCTATGATATCTACAGTGTAGAGTACCGCAGATAAAACAAAGTGATTGAACTGAAAATTCTAGAGAATTTATAAGAATTTTTTAAAGAAATGTTGTAGATTTATGATGTTGAATTTGAAGTTTGTATTGAACCAAGATATTTTCTAAAATGACATAATCTCATGTTCCCCTGTCCACAAACTTGTCGCTTTTATCTTATTTGCCTTTTGATTAGACTTCTCACTTGTAAGCAAAAATAAGTGTTAGAAAGCTAGATTATTCCAGTTTTAACTGGACCAAACTAACTAATACTTGTATGGTCTAGTCTTAGCAAAGCCAGATTGTACCAGTGTATACTGGAACAAACTGTCTAAAATGACCTATATATCTGTCCTTGTAACGCTTTCTATCCAATCAGTTTCAAAATAAAATAATGAAATAAAAATGTCTATTGTTGGAATGATATCTAAACCAATCATTTTGAGATGAGATGAATAATAATAATCAACTTTGATGGTCAGATTCTTGAAGGGTGATATCATCATAAAATTTGGAAAGAAGTCTGGCTGAAATAATTAAAATGCTGACATTTCACTTTTATTTGTATATTTAGCCACGTGTCCACAGTGCACACATTTACATTTTTAGACAAAATTGCACACTTAGCATTTTTCTTTGTTCTTTAGTAAATGTGACAGTGGTGTTGACCTTATATGGTGTAATATGTTGATTATGGTACATGTATATTATGTTAGCTTATAGACATGTGATCATATTTAATTTTAGCAATCAGATTCTGTAGATAATTACTCTGACCTGGAAATTTGGCAGATTATAAAAAAGCTTTTCCTTTGCACTTACTTATTTATACATGAAGAGTCTGTGTTGTTAGGACCTATACCTCAAGATGATGACCAGAAGTAAAACTAAACTGATAACTCTGCCAAAATGTGTCACCCAGAAAAACAAGTGTAAAGCTAAACTAATACATGTACCTACACCAAGACGTAGTACAAGGAAAACAGGATACAAGATATATGGACAATCTACAAGTTCGGTTGATACAAGGAATGGAAAAGGTTGGCTTATTTCTAGCATCAAACTCAATAAAATTTGCTGTAGCCATGATACATTTATGATTATAAAGTTGACATTCTCTATGTTTCATCTTTTACAGCAAATATGAATAGCAATGATGCCGGTGATGATAACAGTTTGCCCAGACCAAAGATAGTGTTGTATCCAGAGGACAAAGTCAAGCTAGAATGGAAGAAGATTCACAGGATAGGCTCAGGCCTTGTCAACATGGGGAATACCTGCTTCCTGAACTCCACCCTACAGTGCCTGACATATACAGCACCACTTGTGAACTACTGTCTCAGTGACGAACATAACCAAACTTGTAGGTGTATTGTCTTCTCTGGTTTAAATTTGTATTGATGTTATACTTTGCTTAACCTAAAATAATGAAATGTCACAGAGGATTTTTTTATCAGACCACATAATATTTAGTGCCCAAAATACAATGATATATATGCATATGTTTTGTCTTCTCTGGTATATTTATATTGATGTGTGACTTTTCTTATCCTAATGTCACAGAGGATTTAAGATCAGACTAGTGTTTAAAAGTACATTGATAAGTTTGAATAGGGTATGAAAAAACAACAAAAGGCAAACTTATGGCTCTTCCTGGCCCTCCATTGTCTTCCTCTAGTAATTTCAGATTTGACTTGAAACTTACAAAAATTAAAGCCTATGATCCCCTTCCTTATGTAACCACATGTACATTTGTGTAATTTTTGTTTTCAGGTAAACAGGCAGGATTCTGTATGATGTGTGAACTACAACGCCATGTAAGAAGGTGCTATGAAAATTCAGGGAATGCTATCAAACCCCAGTCTATACTTCAGAAACTTAGGAGTAAGTCATAGAGGGTTGCTTTGTATTCTATTTACATGTTACAAAATAAGTTTCTGATTTAAAGTCTTATAAACAATTTTCTATCACAAAATAAAATGTTTTTAATATGTTAAAATTAAATATCTTAGATTCTTTTTTTGCCGAATAGTCATATCTGATAATGAATGTATTGAACAATAATCAAGAGTACTAACACTGTTGTTTTTCTTTTTGTTTGATTAGTGATAGCCAAACACATGCACTGGGGCAGACAGGAGGATGCACATGAATTTCTCCGATATGTAGTGGATGCCATGCAGAGATCTAGCTTAAATGGTCATACAAAGTAAGAACAAGTTTTATAGAACTAAATGCTATTGTATATATAAACCACACAAAAAGGATATCATATTTGATAGTCAGAAATAAGAACCAGCACAGTGCTGTGTTGTCCATGCTTATTGTGTAGCTTTTAACGTTTTCCGAGTACAATGCGAGCCATTCGCCATAATCCAAATTGATGTACCTAATTTGGATTGATAGTTTTATAATGTCATGATATTTTCAGAGGCAGCTTATATTTACAAAATTCTGAATCATCTTACATGGAAAAGAGAATATTAATGAGAATTGGTTTTTTTTTCCTATAGGTCCCAACACTTTTTGTCATCAATGTAAAATGTAAATGAATATTTATGTTTACAGGTTAGACAAATATAGTAAAGAAACTACTGTGGTTAATCAAATATTTGGAGGATTCTTGAGAAGCCAAGGTGAGTACAAACAAAATTTTTAATGAAAATTTGCACTTTTGTTTCCTCCAATTTTTAAATTTGAGTAATAGGTACAATGTAATTTAAATAGCTTATGTTTACTCCAATTTTTAAATTTAAGTAAAAAATACATAGGTACAATGTAATTTAAGATATTGAGACCATAATTGATCTTTATATTCTCCACCTTTACAGTTCAATGCTTAAGATGTAAGGAGAGATCCAATACATACGACCCATTCCTGGATATAAGTCTGGATATCAAGGTAATCCTATGTCTGATTTATATTTAGTTCTTATTTTGAAATACCGTGGACATCATAAAACTTATTAGAAACTTGAATTGAGTATGTAACTGAATATTCCATCTTTTATTAGTTTTTTATACTGTCAACAAAAAACATATCCATAAATATCTCATGATGGCCTCACTTTGGTGTCACCTACAAATCAGTTATCTTATTTACATTGCAGAGTGTTCAAACATTGGAAAAAGCATTTGAGAAGTATGTACAACCTGAAACTCTGGATAATGACAACGCCTATATGTGCACAAAGTAAGTAATAAGTGTGTGTTATCTTACATGTGTTGTTGGTAATCTGTCTAAATGTATGTGTAAAGTATACATATCAACTAAGTAATGTGTTTCCACTAAGAGAGATGTAAAGCATGGGCTCGGTGAACCATGTTAGTGTTTTGTATATTTATTGCTCACTCATAAGGATTATGAGGACACATAGATAGATAAACTGTATGTTTACAGACTGGTGGATACAGATATGTTTAGGTGTACACAGATGCAGCATGTGTGTTGAGGGAATGATAAACAACAGGAAAATCAGTTGTGTATCCTAGGTTTATCATTATATTCATTATACATGTATGTATAATTGTATGCATAATGTAGGTACTTCAAAATTTACATACTGATATTTTGTACAGATACATGTTTATTTTATTAAAAGCCATTATGACTTATACTAGAAGTCAAATAATAAACAAATTAATCTTATCTTCAGATGTAAACAGAAAGTGCCAGCTCAGAAAAGATTTTCAGTTCACAAGGAACCAAATGTCTTGACAGTGTCTCTGAAAAGGTGAGAAATGATGACTGCTGTACTTGGTATTCCATTTGACCAACATGTACCGGTAATGTGTGGTATAATGGCTTAACTTGCAGAGGAATTTGGGATAGTTTTGATTTACTGCCCGTCTCCTATTAGAGATCACATCCAAGGTCAATAAATAGAATAATCTATTTGTTTATAACTGATCAACACTATTAGTTAAATATTGAAATATCTCTCTTCCATTGAGTAAATGAGCTCTGATTACAGGATCAGAATATCATTAGGCCTACACAGTATCTCACTGATAGAGTTATAGTAGTAGTTAAAGCATTTTTATTGGTTCTTTTCACAGGTTTGATTATCACAGAACAATGGGTAAAGTTAGTCGACACATCCACTTTCCAGAGAAACTGAATTTGAGACCATACATGAGCCATAAGCAGGTATATTTATGTCTATGTTCTAAGTTTCATACTTATATAGGACCAGTTTGTAGACAAGAATAATCCCCACACAAGTGTTAATCACTGTATGTTTAAAAATATATGTGGTCATTTTGTGATGATATTTCTCAGAAGTCCATGGACAGATGAACGCTTTCCCCAAGCTTTACAAAAGTCTTTGTTTATTTTTAAATAACAAGCTGTATGCCCATCATTCATATTCAGTTCTTAGTCACTAGCTTTTCACAGTGAATCTTTCTTACCAGGTACAATATAACAAGGGGATAGTGAATATTTCAGATATCATTTGTTACAAATTATTTCATATTACATTTGCATCTTTATTTTTTCAGGGTGAGCCTGTAATGTACAATTTGTATGCTGTGCTAGTCCATTCAGGGTATGCTTGCAATGCTGGACATTACTACTGCTATGTCAAATCTGCCAGTAAAATATGGCACTGCATGAATGATTCAATGGTATGTGTTACATAGTGTTAATTAATTCTCTTTCCAACGCAGTCTTTTAGACCAGATAATGTAGATCTCTTTCAGTATTGTTAGAGTCCTAATGGTGACACCCAAATTTGTACACTGGCAAATTTTTCTGATTAAAATAAATCTACTTCCGAGAGTATTGGTTGGTCAAATATTATAATTTCACCACCAAAGAAATAAAGTTGATATGTCAAAATCATTACAATACAGATGGAGTAAATATCATTAATCAATTTTTATTTTCCTTGTGTCCATTTTTTTTTCATCATATTTAAGTAAAATATTCATCCCTGCTTTTTATTTTATTCATGTGTCAACTGAAATAAATAGATTTTTTGTGTGTCATACAATAGCCTTTCAGAATATGAAATGAAGCTAAGTGTGTGTGTGCATGTTAATTGAAAATCTCATTATATTGTCAGGTTCAACAAGTGAGTGCCAACCGAGTATTGTCCTGTGAAGCTTATTTGCTATTCTACATCAGAGCCAGGCCCAACCAAGCTATACAAAAGGTAGGTTCTTCACTTAGTTTTACTACCAAATCCTTGAACATGTTCTCTTATACTGATAAAACCCAAGTAGGCTAGAGGCCTACATTCCTCTAGGTAGATGGTCACCTAGTTTCTCCAACCTCTCAGAAAGTGTGGAGGTATATAGATATTGCCTTGTCTGTCTGTTTGTTTGTTTTCTAACCAATTTTCTGGTTATGAAGGTTTAAATAAAGATATCTTTAGTAGTAAAAATGGTAAGTTTATGGTAAGTCTTAACCTGCACAAAAGATTCATTTCGAGATGAAATATGAGTTTATTGTTAATTTGACTTACCTATTCATTTCTACTCATTTATTTCTTTGTAGGGTTTGATTGGTCCAACTATGCCTTTGGTAAACCATATAAACAACAAAAAAGTGAAATCAGGAGGCAGTTTGTCTGGTGAGTACTATATGAGTACTGTTGTTGTTCTTTGGTATTGTGCTTACCTTCAGATCTTAAAGTTGTGGACTTGAGCCAGGGCAGAGGCAGCTAGCTTTGCCTGTGCTCAGTATGATACAGATCAAAGGTTCCTCAGTAGGTCACATTATAGATCACACACTGCTCTCTCTCTCTCTCTTGCTCTCTCTCTTCTTTTTTTTCCACCTCACTGATTGTTCAGTTATAGAGGCCAAACGCCCCAAAGTATGAAACCCTTCATCAGCATTCAGTGACATCTCCATATTATTATTAAAGATTGTTTAATGGGATGTTCCAGGAACAACAGCTATTTGTTTGCTTAATTCACTTTTATTTGTGTTAAGTCTATGTTTCTTGAAAATGTAGTATGTTTTTTTTAGGTCTGATTACCTTCAGCTGGTTTTGACATTCAAAGAGCTAAATGACAGTTGCCTTTTTCATTCTGTTAATGTGTTTTTCAATTTCAGGTCATTTAGACAATGATGTTGGATCACCTATATCAAGGAAAGCAAAAATTTCCCCTGTACAACCAAGCATACCAAAGTCAGGTTCAATAACTCATACAGTAACAGCTAAACCTCTGCCAGAAAAGCGAGAAAAAGTGGCATTTGGTATTAAACCACAGTCAAATATAAAACCCCAGTCTCAGCAGGAGGGATCCGGTGATGGAAAACCAAGAATTGTCATGCAAATCAAGAATGGAAAAGTAACCACATTTGAAAAGTCCCCAAATGGAAAGTCCAAAATCGTAAATGGTGGTACAGAAATACAAAGACCAGGGAAACTAGTGCCATATGGTGATGATTCAGAATCTGATCAGGAAAGTAAAGCTCATGTAGAGGACAATAACAAGTTGTCAACAAAGGAGTCCTCAAAATCCTTGTCCAAACCAGACTATTTACAGACCTTACATGACAAGGAAAAGAAAAAGGAAAACAACTTGGTCATCTTTGACAAGAAACTCAATGCTACAACCTCTGTCCCGGGTAATGCAAACTTACTGGAGACGAGTATTAAACAAAACAGTATTTTGTCACCCAATAGGAGGATAGACGGCCTGAATCTGATGATAAATAAAACTAAAGAAAGTAACAGGGATACTGAAACATCAAAACTGTTCAATAATGCCAGTGGAATCCTGTGTATTAGTGACAGAAATGAGAAATTAAAGTCTACAACTCCTAACTGGCATGTGATGAATCTAGAATGTGCACCTAGTCCATCAGTAGGGTCCAGTTCTAGTAGAGACAGTGTTAATTCTACCTCAGGATGGCAAGTCACAGATAAAAAGGAGACTCAAGCATACCCAAAGGTACTAGAGAGGCAGTTCCCAGGCTGGAAGGTGTCTGATGATGACAAAAGTGAACAGAATTGTGATGTCAAAACAAACAATCCAGAACCTAAAAGCCAAACATCATATGAGAAGATGAATGGTGATATTAATGCCTCATATTCTAAGTCAACTGAGAATCATAAGACTGAGAGTTCACTTCCTCACAACAGCTACAATGATGTTGTTAGTGATAGGGTTAGTATATCAGAAACCAAGGAGTTGCTATCCAGCCAGGACGGCCATGCTGAAGGTCAGAATTACCACCACAAAAAGCACAAGAAGCATAAAAAACATAAAAAAGAATACAAAGACTATAAGTATCAAGAGCTAGTCAATGAGAGTTCCTCAAGTATTGATACTCCAGGCAAGAAGCATAAAAAGAAGAAGCACAAGAGGGAGAGAGAAAACTGTGTAGATGACCGACATGAAAAGAAGTATCACCATTATGACGAGGAGGATAGTGGGAAGGCAAAAAAGAGAAAAACTGAACAACAGGAAAATGAGGAAAATGGAGAGTTTGTGTGGGTGGAAAAAACTAAAGATTCCCTGTTTATAGATAAAACCAACACAAAAACAAAATCTGGTAAGCATTGACTCTATCTCCCATATAGTATGATGAAATGTGTAAGACATCCTTCTTACTAATGCATGTACATGCAGTATTGCACAACTCTAACATTATCTTAACTAGTACAAACAGTATTTCATAACTGATATGGTCTCAAAACAAACAGTATTGCATAAATCTGATGGTATCCTATTTGGTACAAATGATATTTCATATATCTGTGACATTATCGTAATACAAACAGTATTGTAAACTAACATTATCTTAATTAGTACGAATGGTATTTTATAACTCTGTGACATTATCTTAATGGAAACTGTATTGCATACATCTGTGACATCTTAATACAAACATTATTGCATTACTGACATTATCCACAGGCAGTATTACACAACTCTGTGACATTATGTCTTTACATATAGTATTGCACAACTCTTTGATATTTATTATGTACTCTGAAGTAGGGTCCTAGACTGGTGATTATTTTATGGATGTGCTGGTTATCTTTATTTGAGTAAATGGTACAGTTTTTTCATCTTTTCCTGAAGTTCATTATTCTTTTTGAATCAGAAACTTTATATTATGCATGTATTTTGCAATTGTGTAATTGATACATCTGGCTGTATAAGTATTGACTAAACACTTTTCAACACTTAAATACACATATTTTTCTTTTATCACCATGCTTTAATTTTTGTTTTCTTTTGATAGTACCTGTGCAATCGTGGGACCATCATGTCAAGGATGGCTATAAAAGACCAAAGAATGGTCTGGACTCTAAATCCTACAGCACATGGGATGGCAGTAAATCTTCTACAGTTGTGGAGGAGCTGGAGAAACAGTCTACATATGTTTACGGATCCTCAGGTAAGGACACATAACATCGTTATGTTACCTGAAAATTACTCTTAGTCCTCTGAAGGTCTTCATTTGTCTTGATGGACTCAGAACTTGGATATCAAAAGTTTTTTGGATCTTGTGGTTGTGTTGGTGTTTAATATCCCACTCAAGAGTCTTCCAGTCATATGGAGAGATCTCTGTGTAGAAGAAGGGCCTATGTTGGGTAGTTATGGTCATTGAGCAGTGTGGAGTCTTTACTTTGCCAACAAATTCTTTAACCCGAATGTTTACTGTCTCATCTAAAGATTAGTGTATGGATCTATCCCTAGATATGCTGAGAAGTTCGGTATAAGAAGATAGGGACCAATATTTTGTCTAACATAACAAATTGCTAATATATTATTTTTAGTTCTCCATTTCTCTTTCAGATTAGATTATCAGTTTTATTCCTCTTATAGATCTGGGGGAAACACTCCAAATGCAACAATGAACAAGTTCAATTGTTGCTCTCCAATGTACAGATAGTGACAAAATTATTGTATCTTTACTAGCCCTCCTTACATCTGGTCATTAAGTTCCGTGTTTGAACTGTTGCATATGTTGTCATGGTTATCAGAATTTTCATTGTATCATAATATCAGTGAACTCCTGGGATGGTGGCAAGAGCTTGGTCGATCAGGAAATTGAACAGGACAAACAGAAAGAAAGAAAAAGATATTGGTCAGATGAATATGATGAGGAACTGGACCGTGGAAAAGTAAGGAGTTAATGTATTCATGGTTTAAAGAGTAACTGACTTGATAGATTACAACTAAGGACTTACTATTTATACATGTTATTAATGGAGACATCCCACAAAGAATGTTATAACAGTAATAAATTTCAATTTTTATATTACATTTTCAGACCCCACACTCTTAAAGGCCGGGTTTTTTCTTTCATGGGGGAGATTTCTATGAGAGTAACACTATACATCAGTAAATGTCTATGTTATCANNTGACCACATCACTGACCAGCCTCAGTATGTAAACATACAGCTTGTCTTGCTAGCACAGCAACAATACCGTCTGTATAGGACAGAGAGTATTATCATACCATCTGTTTACTAACCGTTATCAATGTCATATCACCCTTGCTAATTTGAAAATGGACTCCTCCAAATTCATCAGTTTAAAATAATTTGATTATTTTTCTTGAATAGCTTACTATCTGAAGCACTAAATTTCACAAATTTAAACATTTAAGTAAAATACATGTAGGTGATGAAGTAAGCAAAATTTTGATAAGATCTCTTCATTATTTTCTCTGTAATTTTAAGATATAATGGAGCAAGTGAGACACTGTTAAGTAGATTGAATCTGAAAGCAGT
>JACSZP010002435.1:0-13718 GCA_016161895.1 Pinna nobilis | reverse complement strand
AAAGTCACGTGATGCAACCGGAAACGCATCTCCTCGTGAATATTCATAGATGTTAGTAACAGATTTTGTAAACATCGCTAATTTGTGGCCTTATCTCTCTTATAGCATTGTTTTGAGCGAAACAAAGATTATGGATACTTATTTTTATACTCAAAGACTAGTCTCAGCCATTAAAATTGGATTGTAAAAAAATCGCCCAAACATAGGGTCTACCACTTTAAACTTTATTTTATAGCGATTAGCATACACGGATATTTATGTCTATAGTTGACCCTGGTATCAGCGTGCAGGGATTATTGTTTTGGGAAAAAACCAGAATATCAAGAGAAAATCTACGTATCCGAGTTTGCAACTGCCATATCATCTGAAATATTACCCGGACCTAGGTGGTTCCGAGGATCGAACCCGGGTCTCATTGTTGTGAAGCGAGTCCACTAACCACTACGCTACCCCGATAAAGTTAGGAACGAGTTCATGGGCTTTGGCCGGTATAGCGGGTGTGGTTAGCCCTACTTGCGACACAGCAAAGAAAAGAGTCATGATTAAAGTAGCGTTTTTATTTGAGAAGTCACAAAGATTAACTTTGTTAAAAAAGTGAGAGTATGAGCCCGACTGTAACTTTGAAAAATCTTTCTTGGCTCTTATTGCCGATATTTACCTTGTAAAAATTATAATGAACGTTTGATATTCGGATCCTTGCATTTCAGATGGTGTGGTTTTCTAAGCAGCCTAGATAACCGGATCAGGAAGATATAGCCTATTATTGATCTTTATTTAGGTATTGAACATTTTAGAGCGTTTGGAGCACATGAATAACAAGATTATAAAACTCTTTGTGAAATAATACTGCCAGGAGAAAGACACAAATTGAAATCTTAAGTAGAAGCTTGGTGATTAAGTGTATAACATCCGTACCATAAGTGAGACACTTTCCGTTTAAAATAAATGTCTTTTTGGTAAGATAATTTGTTCCACTACTTTAATGAAAGGCAAAATTGTACCACTGTAGTATGAATCTTCTGTAAGGAAGATTTTACAGAAAATTGCCTCTCGCGTTTTACGCTTCACCGGTAAACGAATTTAAGTTTGGCCCATAACAGGCACTTACTTTCATTGAGAAATGGGGGTTCTTTTTCGTGTCTGTACCTTTAGAACAAATCAAACACTACCTTTTAATATTGTGATTGATCACGGCGATTTTATCGAACTCAAGAGGTTTTAATAGAATGTTAAACTTAGCTGTTAACTTCTTTCGGATGCCTAATGCCATCAAAGTTTCCTTGGGTAAAATTCTGTAGTATTTTTCGCGTTGGATGCTTTCTATTCAAAATCAATGTCACTTCTATTCTACTCTGTTAGCGCAGAGCAAATTTGTATCCGATAACAATACTTTTCTTTAGGAATGACAACAAAAGAAAATTTCCCTAAAATGAATAAAATTTTCTTGATTTAAGTAATTCAATAACCTTTTCTGGAGTCCCTGAAAAAGAATTATTATTTAAAAATCTACAAACAATAAGCCGAGTTGAACACCAAGTTTATTCAGGATATTAGTCTTTTAGGAAACATTGCAATGATTTTTAATTATTAAAAGGCAATGCCAATATATACGATACGGTGTTTAAAAAGTATCCTATAATACAATATGGGTAATTGTTTGCAGGTGGTACGGTTCAAAGTAAAAAAGTGATAATTCCTATAATTCTGTAGTTTTTACTCTTATTTCCAGTTTTAATATGTGTTAAGGCCTGGCGAGGGATTGTACATGCATGTATCAGATATTTAACGTATTGTTCACACAGGAGCAGTGTTGAAATATTGCTTAAGTTTTATTTATGCTTAGGTATTATCAAATTGTGTCTCGAGCTTACTGCTATTTATTGTCTCTCTAAAGAATCTTCAGCTATTCAAATCAGTCAATGAATGTCTTTCAATGTATAGTTCATGCCCGGCATTTTAGGCCATTGAGAAATGAAGATACAAGTTTTAAACGTCTCAACAGCAAAGGCCAGAACACGTGACCTCTCAGAAGTAGAGCACTATACTAAGGAGCCACAACAGCTATTCTTCTCCAAAATCCTACAGTCTGATACCAGTTTTACACTGCGCTGGTATCTACAACTATATATCATGTATACAACATATTTGGCAGCACGCTGGACATGGCATGTCTGTTAAAAAAAGCTATCCCCGATCTACTTTGTTATCGGTGGAACTCACACTGGAAATATATCGTTTTCTTTTTTTGTTATATCAAAAGCTGATGCACATGTATATGAAATTGATTTTTTTTTGTGATCCACCGAAAGTATATAATAACACGATCTTTTGCTAAAATATTTTATCAATTCCACACCCAACCAAACAAAGATTCATGGGTAAGTTGACAAACTTCTCACACACCATGGGTTTACACAGGCTGAACTCATATTAGGGATGTCTGTTCCCGATTTATCAGATAAACAGGTCCGTCTAAAAGCGTTGTAATAACACATGAACGGGAATAAAGTTTTCCTGTAAGTGTTAGTTGTGTTACCTCCCTTTAACTTAGATTCGAAGAAATTGATTATTTTGTTTGATCATCAATTGAACTGTGTTATCTTTATTTAACCCTTGTCATGTTTTAAATTTGGGGCTATTTCTGTAAAGTTGCTTGTTCATCGTGCTGTTTATAAACGTCCAAATCAGGAACTTTCACTAATATTTGGGCGTTACAGAATGCAAATGAATAACCAAAAGATTTGGGAAATTCTCGACAGTTATCATATTTTAATTTTAATTAGAGAAGCCTCTTTTAACATCTAAATGTCACCCAAGGTATTTAATTGTCACTAAAAAGCTGGGACAGTTTAAAGAAAAAATTCTCTTCATATAAATTTGAATAATCTGTGTTTTACTTAATCATGTTTTTGTAATCTCTCTGAAAAAGAATTACCAGCTAAACAACCCCTAAGGCTACGCAGTTAAAACACGTTTTTTTCTTTTGCTTTCTGTTTGAAAAAATGATATTGTTTGTTTCCTTAACTTATTAGAGTTTAGAATAGGTTTAACATGGCGTTTCAGAAATTAAGCTTTACATATCATTATATGAAGTTACTTGAGACACTTGGTATTGTGTCACGAGATCTTGATACAGATATTTAGATAACAGAAATAAAGTAAATTCGAGCAAAGCTTCTGACCTCCAATAATCGAGATGAACACTATACCATGGAACTAAACTGGCTTCTTTCCCGAAAGTAACAAAAAATAATCATGCCATGGTCTCCTTTCAGTAGGAGGAAAATTCAATCGACACACCTTTTCACAGAAGATGTAAACACCTTTAAAGACCATTAACTCATGCTGATGACATTCGATGATAAATGAGTATGAGTGAAATATGATCGATCGACTACCTTATACAAGACAGTAGAGTGGATCTTTACTTTACATACTTTTTTCATACAAAAGTATACACATTATTTTGGTAATGTTTATACGGGCATGAACAAGATATGACAGATGTTCCTAAAAGGGCTTCGGGAACCCTTATGCAAGGGTTCATAGCAGTTAAGTAATGCCGAAAACCCTCTTCCTTGTATTCCTTCAAGAGCGACATCGTGATCTCGTGGTAGCTAGTTCTCCTCGTAATAACATGATAATTAGTTCGAGATCTATAGGCAAAGGCAACATAATTTTCCTGAATTAATAGGAAGTAGTAAACCCAGCTGCTTTGATAACAGCAAATGTTGTCAAAGAAGCAACATTGGTGTTGTTCAATAAACCCAAAATTTCATGATTCTCACTTGCATTAGGTGCAGTCTCCATATAACTGTAAGATTCTTAAGTCGCATGTTCAACCCCCCCCCCCCAAAAAAAAAACAAAAACTGTTAACATGTGATCAAAAATATTTTAATTTCAATTGTGCACAACCAAGAGACTGAGTTGAGACACGAATTTTGAATTCAGGAATTTGTATCAATAGGCCTTGTTTTTCTCGAAATATTTCAACCTATATATAACATAAAAATGCGGGTTTAATATTTTTCACTATTTATCGAGATTGTTTCCCCATAGGCCCCTTATCGAAATATCTGATTATAAAACACTAATTTGGTATATTCTTTTCGGAGTTTAGGTTGAAATAGTACTGCAGACTAGATGTCAATTTTAATATTCATAATTGCAGTAGCATTTAACCTACAATTCTTTCCCTAACTGGACGTGGCTGTGAACAAAATTTGGGAGTAATTTCCAAATTCTGTTGTTGTTGTTTTTTGTTGTTCTATTGTTGTCATTGCTGTTGTTATTATATTGTTGTTTTCAACACATCCAATGTAAGTATAGTTCGTTCATATGGAGAGGTCACCGAAGCAACTGAAGAGCAACAAATTTTGCCCATACTTGGCATTCATGACCTTTGAATAGTGAGGGTTCTCTAACATGCGGACCCCTACAAGGAGACTTAATCAAATTGCATACATATTTTAATATACATATATTATAGCCAAATTTTAATTGAATGCTATGTTGACCCTAAAAATTGAATACTTTAAAAGTAATAACGAATACAAAAAGAAAAATGAGAAGAAAGATAAGTAAATGAAATGTGAAAAAAGAGAAAAAACATACAAACAAAATGTTAAACGACGACAAATAGTACGCTCGGGGATCAACTTACTTATGGGCATAATGTGTGTCATTTAGAATTGTTTAATACAATGAACAAGTACCTGGCGGCATTTTTATTGTCAAAATGCCAAATTTATGAAGGCCTAAGATTGTCAATGTTGTTTTGTATACCAAATTGTACGATATAATCCAAATATCTTGTGCATACACCGTTTAATTTAGTTCTCGACGATTGTCCAACGTGCCTTTGCACCGAAGTAAATATTGAACATTTAAACGACAGAGCTTTAAATTTAGTTACACAGTTGACAGACACATTAAAAGAAAACATAGAAAATAAGACATATTCTCTTTTCAGCTTGTGTCATGTTTTGCGTTCTGAATAGATTTAAGTTGTAGTAAGTATGACCATTTAGTTGATGCTTTATATTTTGAGAAATAACTTGCGTGAAAAAAGCAAGATGGACTGAGGGAGACAACAATCGCAAGGGACCCCGCCTAGACACAAATATCCATGTGCATTTTACATATGGGACGTCAGAGTTTAAACAAAATAATTATTTATTCATTGACAGTGGTAGTCTTACTAATGTTTATTCAACATTCCACCAGAGAGACCTTCATATTTCATTGTAAGAAATGTCTGGCAATACTTATGACTTAAATATTTATACCTTAGAGACCATATTGTAATGGTCTAAGATAAAAGAAATTTTCTTAACAAACAGTTATCGTATTCGACTTCGAATCGAAGGTCCGGGGTTCGAATCCGCGTAGCGCCACGCTGCGGTTGGCCGTCCCTGTCTCTAAGATGAGGTAGTAGAAACCGAGGTCCCGTGTCACAGTACGTGTTGGCACGTTTAAGACTCCTACCTACTCTACGGCCATAAGTGCCGAGCATAGACAAAATTTATCGCCCTCCACCGGCACACGTTGACGTATCCAAATGAGTGAAATTTTCTTGAGTGGGACGTTAAACAACAATCCAACAACAACATGAACAACAAAAGTGGAAAACAGTCAGAACATATCTTGAATTTAAACCGCCAACCTGAAACTTTCGAGATGACACGAAACATAGACGCCGGGGCAGATAAAGACATTCAGTACTTTGGAAAAGAAGCCTTTTTTCATCTTTCATTGATTATATATATGAATTGTAAGGGGCAATGCATTGGTTATTGTTATGTTTGTATGTCAATATTTATTATGACAATTGAAGTCGTTGTAATACTTTTCAAATATCGACGCTTACTAAAGACAAGACACTATATACAATTATCGTAGGTGACTGTTCATTTCTTGACAAACTGCCAACTGTCGATGACTCATAACACTACAATTTCTATATTTGTTATGCACTCCAACGTCTACAATTTAATCCTCGTATAGCTTGTGCATAGACCGCCAAACCTGTTTCTTGATGAATGTATTACGTTTTCCTGTAGTGACTTAAATGCTAATCATTTAAACGGCCAAGTTTAAAATTAGAATGAAGGGTTGTACCTTGATAGCACAGTATAAGAAATAAGTATGCAACAATTTTCTTTTAGAAGTAGAAATAATGCATATTGTATTTCTTTACTCCGTCATAATTGAAAAGGACACACAATTAATAAAGTAATAATTTTATTAAGAAAAGAAAAAAATATAATAGACAAAACATCTCTGTTGATGTCTCGATAAGAGGAACAGGTACCGGACATCTTTTAAAAATACCATTATAGTATAAGTTTTTCAAACTGACATTGCATGTTTATAAACTTTCAAATTCAACGTTGTTGACCCATGCGGTGTTGCTCAACGGTAATTTGTTTTGCATTGTATATTGTAATTGAATAGTTCTATTTCAAAGATAGGTATATCATCCATTCAAATGACATGAAATGTTCTTGCATTTCTTACTAGATGTAAACTTTATGTATTCACAGATCGGTCGATCGAGATCAATGTAAGGTAAAATCTCAGTGTACTGTTATGGAATGTGATAAATATCCCACATCAGAAATGATACTTTATTTAAATGTTAAGCATTTTAAAAGAAAATGATACATAAAACACCTAGTATGTAGAACTTAATTTTTATGCAACATTTCATTCCAAAAAGTATCAAATAAATGCTTTCATATTTCATTGTAAGAAATTTATCTGTCACATAACAATGACTTAAACCATTTACACTACACGCAAAAGTACATTTTTATTCATGTACTTTGAGAGAAATTTTAACACCTTTCGTAATCCATTCAAGTTCGCTAAAGAAATACATGTATATTTACATGTGACTCCAACTCCGTATTTTTCTACCAATAAAACTAATATATCTGATATATCTGATTTTCATCTGTGAAGGATCTCTTTTCATTCACTTAGAAGAAAGTCGTGGGTAGGATATACAAGAGGCCCAATGGGGCCTAAACGGTAACCCTAGAAATAAGCAGCAAAGCTTCTGACCCCCAATAGTCGAGATGAACACTATACCATGGAACTAAACTGGCTTCTTTCCTAAAAGTAACAAAAAATAAGCGTACCATGTTCTCCTTTCCATAGGAAGAAAATTCAATCGACACACCTTTTCACAGAAGGTATAAACACCTTAAAGACCATTAATGCATGCTGATAGCATTCGAAGATAAATCAGTATGAGTGAAATATGATCGATCGACTACCTTATACAAGGCAGTAGAGTGGATCTTTTCTTTACATACTATTTTCATACATAAGTATACACATTGTCCTCGTAATGTTTATACGGAAATTAACAAGATATTCCGTACACCATCTCAGGGATACGCTTTAGTCTCATTTTGAAGTATGTTGAATAGGAATAATAAGGCGCAAGGACTGCAGTAACTGTAACGATATGTTTGTAAATACTCATTTTTTGTATGATGTAGATGATATCATGTAAATTGAAGTCATTGTATAACTCTTCCCTGCTAAACATTTTGGTACAAACTCTACATGAACAAATACTGAGTTAACTTAATAATAACTTAGGACGTGGCACGTCTAATAATTAAAAAAAAAGTTGTGTACCGGTCATCATTTTTCTAACTTATTTCCAACACACGAAGTTGATCCAAATGTGTTTGAACAGAGGGATTCTAAAAGGGCTTCGGGAACCCTTATGCAAGGGTTCACACTAGTTAAGTGATACCAAAAACTCTCTTCCTTGTATTGCTTCAAAAACGACATCGTGATATTGTGGTAGCTAGTTCACATTGAAATCACATGATCATTGGTTCGAGACCTATAGGCAAAAGCGACAGAATTTTCCCGAATTAAGTAGGTAGGAGATAGTAAACCTAGCTGCGTCGTTAACAGCAAAGAAGCGACATTGGTGTAATTCAATAAACCCAAAAGTTAATGATTCACACTTGCATTAGGCAAAGTGTCCATATAATTGTATGATTCTTTAGTCGAATTTTCAACACACAAACAAATCTGTAAACATGTGATCAAAAACATTTTAATTTCAAATGTGTACAGCAAAGAGATTGAGTTGAGATACGGATTTTGAATTCAGGAATATGTATCATCAGGCCTTGTTTTTTTCTCGAAATATTTAATCTATATATACCATAAAAATGATGAACGGTAAGGATTTAATTTTTTTCACTATTTATTGAGATTTCGAACAATTGTTTCCCCTTAGGCCCCTTATCGAAATATCTGATTTCTAAAACACTAATTTGGTATATTCTTTTCGGAGTTCAAATTAAAAAAGTACTGCAGACTCGATGTCTTTTTTTAATATTCATTATTTCAGTAGCATTTAGCATACAATTATTTCACTAACAGGACGTGGCTGTGAACAAGATTTTGAAGTTATTTCGAAATTCTGTTGTTGTTGTTGTTTATTGTTGTTGTTTATTGTTGTTGTTCTATTGTTGTCATTGTTGATGTTGTCATTATATTGTTGCTTTCAACACGTCCAATGTAAGTATATTTTATTCACATGGAAAAGTTACCGAAGCAACCTAAGAGCAACAAATTTTGCCCATACTTGGCATTCATGGCCTTTGAATAGTAAGAGTTCTCTAGCGAGATTAAATTAAATTGTATACATATATTAATATACACATATAATAGCTAAATTTTAATTGACCCCAATGTTGACCCTATCTATAAAATACTTTAAAATTAATTACGAAAACAAAAAGTAAAATGACAAGAAAGATAAGTAAATGAAATGATAAAAAACAAAAAAAACCCAAAATATTAAACGACGACAAATAGTACGCTCAGGGATTCACTTACTTATGGGCATGATGTGTGTCATTAAGAATTGTTCTTTGGAATGAAAAAGTACATTGCGACATTTGTATTGTCAAAATGCCAAATTTCTGAAGGTCTATGACTGTCAGTGATATTATGTTACCAACGTGTACGATATAATCCACATATCTTATGTATGCACTGTCCGATTTTGTTCTCGACGATTGTCTAGCGTACCTGTGAACTGAAGTAAGTATTAAATATTTAAACGACAGAGCTTTAAATATAGATACAGTTGACACATCCGTTAAGATCTATAACGCGCTCGTCTTTTATCATATCATGGTCATAAACAGACACATGAAAAGATAACAAAGAAAATAAGGCATACTTTTTCAGCTTGTTTCATATTTTGCATTCTGAATAGATTAAAGTTGTAGTAAGTATGACCATTTAGTTGATGCTTTATATTTTGAGAAATAACTTGCGTGGAAAAACTGGATGGACTGAGGAAGAAAACAATCACAAAGGACCCCGCATAGAAACAAATATCCATGTGCATTTTACCTATGGGACTCTAATTGACCCCATAAAGTTTAGCTCTTGATCTTAAGGGCTCAACATATGAAATAAGTACAGTCTAACCTGTTTTAAGAGACCGTCCAAGGGAAGGAGCAAAAAGGGTCACATATGACAGGTGGTCTCTTAATTCAGTTGATTTATATAGGAAAAACACATTTTGGGAACCACTCATTTAGGTCACATATGACAGGTTTCCCTTTTATTCAGTGGATCGCTAAGGCAGGTTTGACTGTAATTTAAACGAAATATCAAAGTGAATAAAAAGAATGCCTGACAAAGTATACAACATCGTAGATGAGACATCTCTGTCGGCATTTCGATAAGAGGAAACATTCTACTACCGGGTATGTATTTAAGATTGTGGTGCACACTGACATCGCTTGTTCATCAACAGTCATTAACACGAACGGGGATCTATGTAGCCATGAATTATCATACCCTTTATTGTCGTCTTTATCAGGTTTTTATTTACACCAAAGCAATTTGATAATGCTCAAATATGTATTATGTTTTGCATTGTATTGTTTAGACCCACTTTAAGGATATCTTTAGGTATATTATCTATTCGAATTACACGAATTGCTCATTTTGCAAATCGTCTTTCTAGGTAACCTTGATATATTGCCAATCGGTATATTTTTTAATGTCAATATGTAATGTTATAAAGAAACCACGCCAGAGTTTAAACAAAATAATTATTTATTTATTGACAGTCATACAACATTCCACCAGAGAGTTTTCATTGTAAGAAATGTCTGGCAATACTAGTGACTTAAAACATTTACACCTTGGATACCATATTACATTGTTCTAAGATGAAACAAATTTGTCTTGGCTCAATAGGACAAATGGTTGTGTGGTTGTGTTTTTATACCTTTGAGTCCTCAATTTTAGTTTGCTAAGACAAAAGGGAAATGACGCCGTGGCCGAGTAGTTGTTGTATTCGACTTCGAATCGAAGGTCCGGGGCTCGAATCCGATCAGCGCCACGCGCGGTTAGCCGTCTCTGTCTTTCAGATGAGAAAGTAAAAACCGAGGTTCAGTACACATACAGTAGGTGTTGGCCGGTTAAAGAACCCTCCCTGTTCTACGGTCATAAGTGCCGAACATAGACAAAATTTATCGTCCTCCACCGGCACACATTGACGTCTCCATATGAGTGAAATTTTCCTGAGTGGGACGTTAAACAACAAACCAACAACAACATGAACAACAAAACTGGAAAACAGTCAGAACGTATCTTGAATTAAAACCGCCGACCTGAAACGTTCGAGATGACACGAAACAAAGACGCCCTGACATATAAAGTAATTCAATACTTCGGAAAATTAAAGTTTTTGTCATCTTTCATTAATTATATATATGAATTGTAAGGGAGAAGGCAGTGGTTATTGTAATGTTTGTATGTCAATATTTATTATGCGAACTGAAGTCGTTGTAATACTCACTATCTAAATATTGATTTAACTATACATGCAAAAAATTGAATTGAAAACCTATAATCTTATTACGAACATCTCTCTCTGTCGATGTCCTGATAAGAAGAACAGCTACCTGATAAAATGCTATTAAAGTATAAGTTTTTCACACTGACATTGCAAGTTCATATGCAATCGAATTGAACGGCGTTGATCCATGCGGTGTTTTCTACTGTAATTTGTTTTGCATTGTATTGCATAGTTCTATGTGTACTTGAGTAGAATTTGATAAAGATACCACGTCAAAAATTAAATTTCATTTATATGTTGAGCGTTTTTCAAGAAAATGATACATCAAGCACCTAGTATATAGAACTTTGTTTTACCTCTAGTGGTGATTAATTTTTATGCAACATTTTATTCCAAAAATTATCACATACATACTTTCATATTTCATTGTAAGAAATATAGCTGTCACATAACATAGACTTAAACCATTTACACCCTACAGAACATATTGAATTTGTAAGAATAAGTCAATAAATACATGTATATTTACACTTGACTCCAACTCCGTATTTTTCTACCAATATGTCTGATATATCTGATTATCATCTGTCGAGGATATCTTTTCATTAACTTAGAAGAACTTACGAAATACATCACATAAATGCTTTCCTATTTAAATGTAAGAAATATATCCGTCAAAAAACAATGATTTAAACCATTTTCACGCTACAGAACATATCAAATTTGTGTAAGATAATACACGAGAAAGTACGTTTTTATACTTGGAGAGAACTTTTTAAACCCTTCGTACTCCACTCAAGTTCGGTAAAGAAATATATTTATGTTCTTATCCGTAATTTAAAACGAACATAAAAAATATTTACAATAATAACTCAAAAACAAGTGTAAATATAGGAATAGCCTACCATACGAGTACGCGTGTATTCCGACTCCAACTCCGTATTTTTCTACCATTAAAACTAATATGTCTGGTATATCTGATTTTCATCTGTCAGTGATCTCTTTTGATTAACTTCGAAAAAAGTCGTAGGTAGGATATAACTAGAGGCCCAAGAGGCCTAAACGGTCACGTGAGAAACAAGCATATCTGTGAATTGTTAACGAACAGATTTTGATTTTGATTACACATTTTATAGATCAATTCAGTTGTTCTTGAGAAGAAGTTCAAAATGTCAAAGGTCATGGTTGTCATCTTGGATTCGCATGGCCACAAAAAGCAACAACGCTTATGTGGGACAATGTGACTGCACCAAGTTTGGGCCTGATCCATTCAGCGGTTCTGGAGAAAAAGTTCAAAATCTGAAAAGTTAACGGACGATGCATGACGGACGACGACGGACAAAAAGGGATCGAAACAGATTAGAAATAAGACGTTCAAGTCATTGCCTTTAAATTATCAAATGCAGTTCGACTGCGGCCGATGTTAAGACTAGGCACGACCATGAAGCCTGTGATTGGGATCTGGATCTACGCTTCAATATATGTCTGAAAGACATCTAAGTAGGGCATTTAACATGAACAGTATAGATATCAGTCATGACTACCTGGTAGCATGGATTTTGGTTCGAGTTGCTCGGATAAAACGCGTAAGTTTTTTTTTCTACTGTTCGGTTGAGATATTGAAGACTGAAGTCGAGAGCCAAAACAACTATCGGCACGACAGGGGAAACTTGCCAGTCAAAAGTCCGGTGTCCCGCGCAAAGACCAAAATTTGAAAGTAAAGGCATTCGGTAAAGTCTCCATAAGATAGAAGGGTATTTGAAACGTTCATTTAACAACGCTATATAGAACTGTCGTGACTCCGTGATAGCGTATTTGACTTTGGACCTTGAGGTGACTAGTTCCAGCGAAATGGCGTCCTTTTCACCGACATTCATTAGCGCCTCTTTATAGTTTAAGACTCTTGAGTGGGATATCAAACAAGTATATAACGGACGAACAAAACATTCTTTTCATTACTATTTCTGAAATGGTGAGGGACATATACTTAGTTTTTACCAGCTATTTATAACAAGATGACAAGACTATATATGGTTAAGTGACAACAATTTTACCCTGTGCCTTGAATTTTTTCATTACTTCATTAGAAAATTTATCACATGGTTGATTTCACATTTCCCTGTAACAAATATATCTGTCAAAAGTAAAGACCTTCAACTTATATATAGAATAAATTGAAATAGATTTTCAAACATGTCAACAAAAAGATATGTCTCTCGTTGGCCATGATGTCGACCAGAAAGGGAAATTGCTGTCGGAGGAAACCAGGGAAAACCCACGTATCCGAATCGGCAAGCACGATAACATCTCAAATACTTCTCTAACCTAAGCAGGTCTGAGGATCAAATCCGAGTCGCATTGTTGAGAAGCAACTGCACTAGCCCTTACACTACCATCAATATATTACGAACGAGTCCGCGGGGTTTGACATGTACATCCGTTTTCATTACTCCTACTTGCGACACAGCACAGAAAAGAGTCATGATTAAAGTTACGCTTTAATTTGAGTGGTCACAAAGATTTAATTTGAGCATAGCGCGCATATTAAGTGACAGTTTATATCCGACTGTAACTCTGAATAACCCTAGATGATATACCTTGTCATAATTAAGATTAAAGATTAATATTCTAACCCTAGCATTGCACTTGGTGTGTGTTTTTTAATGCAGCCTAGATAACGGGAAAGGGAAGATATTGTCTATTATTTATCTTTACCAATGTATTGAAGATTAGAAAGCGGCTGTGACAATTAAATTACAAGTTTATAAAACCCTTTTCGTGGTATAACACTGCCAGTGGAAAGGTACACAATGAATTCTTAAGTGGAAACATAGTGATCAATTGTATAACATC
>JACSZP010002428.1:6186-17783 GCA_016161895.1 Pinna nobilis | reverse complement strand
AGATTGACAGCGAATCTGATGATGACATTCCGCTTGCGAAGCTCGCTGCCGACTGGGGTGTCGTATCCGATGGTTCAGTATCATTAACGGAGTTTGTTTCTGTTGATGACAACATCGTTGCAACAGAGGTGTTGACTCAAAAAGATATTGTCGATGAAATTAAAAATAAAGAAAATGACGACGACAGTGACTCTGATATTGAGCCTGACGCGGAAGTGTTCACTGTTTCGGAACTGAAACCCCCCACACTACCTGAATTCATGGATCACATTGAGGGAGTTCAACATTTCCTCATGTCGAAAGACGATGTGGATGACAGTTTATTCGGATATGTCAGTAAATTATTTGACTTTGGTGATAAATGTAGGTACATCGACTCCAAACAAAAACACATTACAGACTTTTTCCACAAGCAATGAACAGTTTATATAATTCAGACACCGTGATACTGAGTGTACATGTATATTTTTGTGCATTTTCATTTATTTATTAATTTATCTTTGAATTAAATTATTTTGATTTGAATTATTTCTTTCTATTTTCTCTATAATTACAAATAGATATATACTGTATGGTACTGTAAAGTCCAGGGCGTCATCCAAATATAGGCCTAGGGCCTTTAGTCAGCACACTTAATCCATATTGCTGACCATCGCAATTTACGAAGTCCGCAGCATTTTGCGAAGTGAAAACTCGGGTCCCCTGGGATTTGTAAAATGCGGAATTTACTGTACACATTAATGTAGATGTGACAAATGTCTCCATGGAGTTCATTATATGTAAGTAACACACTTTTACAACTTATGCATGTTATAGAATTCACAGAACTTGTGAAAAGTTCATGATACCGTAGGATGCATGATATTACAAAATAAATGCATATATACACTTTTAAAAACCAAGTGTTCTCAATACATTCTCATACATATTGAAGTTAAAACAATGTTTCCATTCTCCACAGAACTCAGTTTCCCAGATTTCCATACTATCTTCATTTAACTACACCATTTTTCATGAAATTGCAAAAACTAAGTTATAATAAGTATACTGCTATGGCAAAAAAAATCTTCTGCTTTTTCTCTCTTTGCTTCCACATCAAAACTTCATCATTAAAATTAAATGCAAAAATTTTGAATTTGCTGATTTTTTTTTCAATGAATAGTTCATTACTAATACCACTGATATTCTTTTACACCCTTAAGTTATAGAATTACACTCAAAACACCACAATTCTATTATTTTTCCTGAAAGTCAATTGAATAGTAACATTGATTTGATAAAACAAGTTAAAAAATAACTAATTTTGAATTCTACTGACCAAAATTAATAAACATTTTGTACACGTTCTCTTCCGAGTTTTGGCAAATTGGTGAAATCAGCTTATTGATAGAAATATACTTTAGCAATCAGTTTGATCAAATAAATTTCATTTTGATTTCTGAATTTGGTGAAATATCACACTGAAGCTGAGTGTAACTTTCTTTGACAAAAGTACACCATGGAAATTAGCCCTTTCTATTTTTAGGATTAATATAGTATCTGAATTACAGAAATGGCCTATTTCAACATTTTCACAGTTGTATCAAAACAAATGAGACATGAAGTTTTATTTTAATAACATATTAATGCCACAACACAGCAAGTAATGTAGATAAGTATACATGTATATGACAAATATCTCTATATAAATGTGTATATGAGATAAACATTTTAGAAGATTGAAAATTGGTTCAATCATGCTATGGACGGAATAGTTTAAGCATATATTAGTAAACAATCGATACAATTCTGGACATGTATACATTTGACAATGTGAATTTGCAGTTTATGCTATATGAGTTTATAATGTTGTCATCATAATCATGTGGTCTTTGTCATATAAACATGAATAACCAGCATAATTGATAATGTTAGTTAAACGGAAAAAGAAGTGTTTTTACGTATCATAGGATTCAATGAAGCTTACTTACGGGGCTCAACCTGTAGGTAGGCAATTTAACTATTGACTAACTTTTGAGGAAATCGGCTAAAAATAATTGTAATTGGCTAATTTTCTGAATTACAATTTTATGTTGCTGCGTAAAAATGGTACCTTGTGACTGGTCTTCTATATTCAAATATAAGTTAGGCCTACTGTTCCTTCTGTTAAAATATAATTTAGCAATGAAAGTCAAGAAATAAAAGGGAGATGATTCAAAATGTAGACCGCAGGTAATAATGCAGAAAGTGGCTGGCAGATGTCAGTCTTCGTAAATTATCAAAGACATTTCACATACTGGTAAATGTCCATTGGCTAATAAATTTATCCAATGGCTAAAAAAATTCTTGGTTGGCTCATTATTTTCGAAGGTCAAGGAGAGCCCTTCTTACTTGCTTGTTTTATACTGCCTTACTCCTTACTGGATACTATGTGGTACAATACTTTACCCTGACTACACAGTAAGTAATTGAACTTGATACTTTGACATCTTTAACAAAGTTTAAATATTTAACAAATTCAAAATATTATTACCGGTAGATACTTCACAGCGAGAGAAAATAAAACATATTTATTGTATCATTAAACCATAGATATTCTAGAGAACTGAAAATTTTAAGAAAACCTGAAGTGAAAACAGCCATTCTACAAAAAATAAGAAAACAAAGAGAAAAAGAATATGGAAGACAGTTTCCAAACAAGAGTCGGACAAGACGTAATATACATGTATCAGGTGACATCATTGATGCCAAATTTTACTTGAAATGATATGTAAAGCCCTCTCCCTCACGCCCTCTTAATAGATATACATGTACAAATTAAAATTCAAAGTTCTCTCATTCTATACACAGAAACAAATAGGATATCAGTGTTTCAAGTCATGATAAAACAAAATGTCAGCATGATACATTCACATTTGTGCCACAGTCATACAGTATCACCATGAAATATACTTCAGTTATGTGGACATATTTATTAAACAAAGTATGATAAGAAGTCTGGCCAATACACGTAAATTCGTTAGAGGTATTCTAGTGCACTGTTATATCTATACAAAATTTACACCCACTACTTTGTTACAACCTAATGAGTAAAAAATCATGTACTAAAATCCTACAGATTTTGGTACTGTCCCAAAGTCAACACATAAAAAGGTAAATACAGTACTGAAGAACTGTAGAGAGTAAAATAGATGAATAGGGCAAATATACAAAGAAAACACAGCTAGGATGTCAAATATATTTCATCTGAAATTGAAATAGAGAAACTAATCCTTGTACTATATTGACATGTGTTCAATGCAATGGACATCATTACATATGGAAATTGATTTATTTACAAAATGGAAATGTACGTCATCAGAGAGTAATACTGATGGGAATGTATACATGATGGTTAAGTTCTGAAATAAACAAATTTGCAAGGGCAAAAAAAAACAAAAAAAAAAACAACAACTCCCAAACTCATAATAAAATGAACACATTTCATAAAGGGATATATTTCTCATTCATCTGTGCTTGTTCTTTTTACTAAGCCTGAACGATGATACAGCTCAGTAACTCTTACAGAGATTAAAGAAGAAATAATCCCACTTTGAAAATATATCATGCTTAACTCTAGATACTGTAAATATCATTAGTTACTATACTGTCAATTAACTATCTCTCCAACACTTACACTTTCATGCTTCTTATACCCATAACAATCACACTACTGTAGGATGATACATTTAGAATCAGAACACTTTCACTACGGAATATGAATGCTTTCTATAGGTTTCTAACCTGTCACCAGATTACTTGAGTATGAATAATTTTTCTATTTTAAACCATTAGTATTCTAAAATTAATGTTCACTGAATGACTGGATGAAAAATGAAAAAGTTCTCAGGACATGATTTCCTTACAACTACACTTCTAAATCGGAATTTCCCCTATCAAATTATTGAGTTTTAAATCTGTTTCTTCAATTTTCTTTTTTTTCTAGGGTTGTTGTTACACCTATAAAAGAGCTATTTGTAATATTCTGAACAGATATCATATGCTTCATTATCAAGCAATATTACTTATGTGTTTACCTCATGAGATCATAAAAACAAAAATTCACTAAACAAGTGACACTTTAAATTAATTGGAATGTATTCCCCCCATTTATGGTCATGGATATAATCCACTGGAAATCAATGGGAATCTCAAATTTATAATTTCATGGACAAACAAGTCAAGAAAGGCATTGTCTATATACCTATGTGTTTGCCAACTATTACATACTAACTCCTACAATAAGGCAAAATTAGCCACATCAAGGTAGGTCCCATCTCACAAATATTTACTTCTGACTTAAGTTTTTTTTTCTTTTGTTTACTGAGAATTAGCTTCCTCAGAATCTAATTGTTGGTTATCCATTGGCAAAAAACTCAAGAAAAGTGGAAAAACAAAGGATACCAAAGTACTTTCCCTTTGTATGAGCGGCTGTTAATACACTAGAAACCAACAAGATAATAACAGGGAGCTTCCTCATATAATAAACCTGTTGTCTAAGACAGTGGGCCAGGAGCTCAAGATTTCTTGCCCTGTATTGAAGCGAGTGCTGTGGCTGATATCGTACCAACATTCTGAGTGTAACTTCCAAAGTAGGCTTTCGGGGCACCATGTGAGGGATTGTTTATTGCATTGCTGTACTGCTTCCGGCCATATACTGGTTTCGGTTTCTGTGTTGTGGCAGACACTGGACGCTGTCCTGGAACCTAAAAACATCAAGTGAAGAAGTTTTCACAACAAGTGGAGGACTAAATATACAAAAATTGACAGAAATCCATTGAATGGGAGATTTTAATCAATGAAATATTGAAACAAAGAAATACATCCATTAGATCAAATTTTAAGGAAAACTTTCAAATTAAACTTAATGCTTTTAATCTAAAATACCTGAAATTATAGAAGTACATATTAATGCATAAAACAAACAACAACAATAGCCTAAGTTTCAAATTAGTAGCAGTCTTTCCTTTGATTGGTTTGAGTTACCAAAGCTTTTATTTAAACTTAAAGTGTGTAGTAAAGTCTGTCCACATTGTTACTGCATACAGAGAATCCTAACATTCATGACCAGTTATTATTTTTACTGTACTTAGAATGTGTAAGGTTGACACTGTAGTGAGGGTTGATCACCATTTGTACACCACAGACCATAATAGACTGGTCTAAGACAATAGATATGAACATAATATTTGGATATTTCATTTTGGGATAAAAACAGTAATATTATTTCAAGTACAGTTTACTGGATGTTGTAAATCCGGATAATTACAAATGTAGATAAAAATTTCATTTCTGTGTAATTGTCAAATATTTGAATCTGACATTAAATCATACAAAACAAGAGATCCATTCTTCCACCTTTGACATGCAAACTCTCGAAAATATATATAGACTAATATAGAGTAGAGATCAATATTTATTCACATACCATACTAATCGCCCTACCAAAATCTCCAAAACAATTCATAATGAAACTTAATCCTGTTACAGGCAAAATAACATATGTTGTCAGTCTGTTTGAGTAGGGTGACATGTCATCTATAGTCGTATACAGTGTTATATTATAAATGACGTCCTTTCATTCTGCCTAAAGGATGATGCAATTAAGCATAGCCATGCCTGCAAAAGGGTTAACAATTCCATGTTCCTTTGCTAAGTTTAGCTACTGTGTATCACCTTAACCCTCTAGATTCTATAATAAACACATGCACAAAACTATACATCATCTCCATAAAAAGGATGTACATGTTGGGAACACTGGCTACCATTTCACCCAAGATATAAAATCCACTTAATTTCTATAGGGCATAGTCTGGTTTTTTTTTGGGGGGGGGGGGTGTTTGGTTTGTTTTTTGATGTTTTTTTTTAATGATCAAAACTTGATTTTCCTTTCATGTGAAGGGTACATATAAAAAATCATTTGAAATATTTGTATTCTGAATAAAAAGTGATTACAAAAATATTGCATTAGCAGTTACAATATACATCTGGCCGTAGAAAATAGAAAACAAAGTCAATTCACACAAAAAGGAAATGCATAGATTGATGTTAGGAATATTGCATATACACCTGAGGTTAGAACAGAAGGAATAATAACACTAGATTCAATGTGTCACACATACTACAGAACTGCAACATTGGAGAATTGTTAAATCACTATAAGATTCTACTACTGATAAGGTTTTGAAAAATAATGCAGAAATATAAGAAGCTAACTGACACTACATCAGAATTCTATGTACAACTAGATGTGTTCAAAATACGCCGACTGGCAGCAAAGTTACGAACTAATTTTGATGAAACTTCCTAAGTCAGAGGAGCATAACTCTGCCAAAAATATTGGACCCCACCCCTCTGCCTCACCAAATAGCAACTTGACCTGCATATTCTCATAGTAGATTTACATATACCCATGCTTTTGTATGACTGAGAAAATGGAAGGAAACTAAATTATGACAAACAGACAGATAATGGAACATAGGAAAAACTTGTATGCCCAAAGGCATTTTATGGCGGGAATATACAATTATGTAATTCTTGGTCTTATTCAGATTAATGAAGCATGTACATGTATGCTGGAAAAGCAGTAAACTCTAAATGCATGATGGCTTTTATATCAGCTTAAATATATAGCAATTAACAGAAGGCAAAATCTGTACTGCATGCTAACTCATATTCCAAAATCAGGGCAAGGATTCCAAGGCTCAGAGGAGGGGGGGGGGGGGGGGCTGATTTTAATTTTTAGCCTATGGCATGTGATGCAGAAATTACCATGTGTACTTCATTTTGTTTTTTATATGTTATGAAAATATTCCAAGAGTGTACCATTACAAGACACACATAGTATACAGACTGGTCGTTAGCTATCAAACTGACTCCTTCATTCTAATATTTCACCTACTGTGTAATTAAAAAATATTTTTTATAAACTGATGCACCATGTTTGATCAACTTTAGTAAGGGTTTATTTCTGCAAGCCTTTTGCATACACTGTATGTTAATCTGTGAAATGAGCTGCAAATTGAATACAGATGGGCACAAAAAAGGATCTATATCTCTGACTAGCTTGTGATAATTAATGCAGTGTCAAAAGAGAAAAAAAAAGAAAATAAGAAATAAAAACCTCTAATGTGCATACATTATTGAAAATCAAATCAAAGTGCATATATATAAGATACGAATGAATAAGAGAAGTTAGTCACTGAATCTAGTCAGCAAGCTGTAGTACACACTGCACAGGCATGGCAATGGTGAAAGCCTATGCCAAAGTGGACTTACATCATAGCGGAATGCGTCATGGACCACATCATGATACATGTCATGGTACGCATCCAGATACGGTCGGTAACAAGTTCGAATAGGAGGCAGTGGATCCATTGCACAATTATACACCCGGCCAATTCCAAACTAAGAGGAGAGAAATTCAGTTACTGGTAATGAAGCGCTCTGCCAGAGAGCGAAGAAACAGCATTCAGGCCAGGACTTCTAAGTGCTCTAATTAGCAGATTAAAGATATAGTATCTAAAAGATAGAGGTCAAAGATAATTTCATGTTTTTCCTTTATCTAAATCATTACATGAATAGGAAGATACCATTCAAAGAACGAGAGAACTGGATCCACTCCATATAGCTAATAAAAAGCTCATAGAAAATTTTCAGCCAGCAAAAAGTACACTATGTACCATTTTTCTTTAGTTCATTATGAAATAAAGAATTCAGCATATCAGGAACATTTAATAATTACTAGAATCTAAATGGAAGTTGTCCTAACCGACTGTCATTGTAAATCCCAAGAATTTTACTCTGAATATTATCCCCTACCAATGTTAACATCTATGCTCTTTGAACTTGACCCTTTACTGGCCTAAGTTGCTTGTTCAGAGTTAAGTATCTGGACAGACCAAAGTCGAGTTAATGACATCAATGCCAAAGGTCATCTTGACCTCTGACAAAAATACAGCACTGTTTCATTTTCCATGACATCATATGAAAGTTAGCATCAACAAGGTAACTGGACCCAACCTTGAGCCAATATCACAATTGGTAGATAAACAGACTTTCACAGCCATTAGTAGCACTGTTGTTTGCAGTTCATCAGATTTTTTAGCCAGAAGTTTTATGATGTAGGGCCCTTGCAGTTAATGGTTTATGCTAGCCTGAACACTGAACATTCATAAATACTGTTCATCTTAAAACACACCACAAAAGTGTTATAATAAAAGCTGGTGACGAAATATTCTAAATATGTTATGAAAAAGCAATTGCCATATGATCAGCACACATTGGTTATTATAGAAAAAGACAGTCTGTAAGTTCTACATGCAATGATGTATACAAAGTGGTCAAGAGAGGCCAGATTCCTTTGTAACTTAATGTATCTAATAAATAACTAAAACAAAATCAAGTGCTCGTGAAACACTATGCCTAAGAGAAAACAGTTTTTTTTTTGTTACTTAGGTCACGGTTACCAACCCAAGTATTTTTTAAACATTCTTTTTCTGAGGAAAAATTCATCTGTAATATTTCTTATTTTGGGATTTAGAGAGTAGATCAGAGAGCTTGGTACCCCTTCCCTTTTTACTCTATTCCAGGAAACAGAAACTACACGAAAACCCATGAAGAATACAAATCCTTGAAATAAAATCTTGTCAATGCAAATTTTAAAATGCACTGATCACTTATTAAAAAAATGACCCTAAACTTGAATACGAAAAAAGGAAAACACTTGCCAAAATACAAGAATTATATTTAATTTTATAAATTTCTCTTTTTTGTATGTGTTCTGTTAATATCTTTATTAACTGATGTTATGTTAATATAAAAATACATATGAAACACCAGTATACATGTACAAAAAGATATAAAACAGTCAAACCCTTACAGACACTACCTACAACAAGTATTCCTATGGTTAAAGTCCAAAACATTAGTGTAAATGGTATATTAGATCACCTCTACCCTAAACCATTGAAAACAAGATTGAAAATATAAATAAAAGTGACGGGCCCCTGTTTATGAAGAAGGCTCTAACAGAAATGTTGATACTTACAATTCGAGAACTGTTGACTGACAAGCCACTTTTATCATCTCGGGCCCCTGTAGGATTGTTGCGGTAATTTGATATTGGTCTGCCACCTCGTGTTGCCACAGGGGCAGAAGCTTGTCTGTTTTTAGATATAGGTGGGTAAGGATCTTGTGCCTGCACACAAAAACAAAAGTGTTGATTAAACAGCGAAAGTGAAGAATCTCATCAAACTGGGGCAGTTTGCCACACTCTTGAATTCAAATGGAGTGTCCTTTCTAATAAATGTGAGACAATGACTGATGATATGGAGAGAGAGAGAGAGAGAGAGAGAGAGAGAGCATTTACGGCCCTAGCAGTGACCAGGTCACAATGCTCATTACACTTCTCTTATCATTATCTTATTCAGCAGTTTTTATTTTTTTTCCTTTATCCTTTATCCTACCTCCTAAAAGAGAGCTGTTATCTTATTTTAACGTTATCAAATGGTTTCATTAATTAATTGTTGCAGAATTCATTTGCTTGATAATCTTTGTAAGGTAAAATGATAAGAAATCTTTTTTTCAGTTAAAAATATTTTCCTCTATATAACATCACAAAGATGACATTTTTTTTATAATGAATAAAATCAAGTAAGGTTAACTTGTGGTAAATTGTATGTATCTACCTTCATTTCATGAACCTTCAGTTAAAACATTAAAAATAATACTGTTTGAGTTTTTGTCTAACTGATAATAATATAGAAAAATACTCAAAAAGATAATCATCTTCACATAAAAATGTAACAAATAACAGTCAAAAACACTATCCTATATAACATTATATCACTACTCTTTCTACTACTTTATGATGCAGCAATCAAATTCTAGTTAAAAAAGTTAATTCACAACAAACAAAGTCTGTGAGTTTGTAATTGCACTACACTTCTAGCTAAACTTTTTAGCCATTATTCAATCTTGAAACTGCCCTATCCATGACCAAAAAAAAAAAAAAAAAAAACCCTATAATTTGGTTGTTCAAATCTTATTCCACCATGGGGTGTATGAACTTCATTTTCCACAATCCATATCGCCTGTTAGGTCAGTTAATCAGAGGCTTGTAAATCAATGTTAAATAATACACAGCAGTTATTCCTCTTTCCCAAAATAATTACCTCCTATGTTATGCCACCTGGATGCCATCACTTTCAGAGGCAAAATGGCATAGACACTGGCAAAATCTGACAGTATAAAATGGTGACACTTTATTATGACATCATTGTCAAACTACCAACGTATGTGCCATTTAGTCCCCTGAAAGTCTTGGTTCCTTTTAAGACAGAAGGGAGATAACCAATTTTGCTTTTGTTTTTGAAAGGGGAATACCTAGGTAGTTTGTTACACACAGATACAGGGGAACACTGAAACAGACATCAATTGTAAACTATTTGATGTTATAAAATTGCTACACTTGATAAGGTTTCTAGTTGTCTAGGCGTACCAAGGCTACATGGAAAAGAAAGCTAGCAAAACAGCATGCTTAGTAAAGTTAAGCAAGCCCTCTTTAAGTATAAAAGTTCTGAACATGTTTCATGTGTATTTAGTTATTGATAAAGGAATCTACTTAGATGACATTTTTGAAGTATTGGATCTTTTATTCTTTTGAAATATTTTGGCTTGGAATTCTGAAGAGATATCCCAATGATCTTGAGTTAGCCTTCCTTAAAAATGATGGCAAAAATACTGAATTCAGAGAGAAAATTCAAACATTTTAAATCTATTCTTAATTATCTATTTTTTTAACATATTTCCTCAGAGATTTCTATAGGGAAAATGTAAGATAATGATTTGTAGAATATTTTCATGACCACATCGCTTTATATAAAGAATTTAATAGTGTCAATTTTAAATAAGAATCCCCCCCCCCCCCCCCCCCCAGTGATCTGGGTTGGCCACCATAAAACTTGAGAAGTTACTCAAGTCTGAGAATTTGTTCAAAACCAGCCTATCTGCCAATCAGAATTAAGTCTAATAGTGCCAGGCCCTGATGATGTCAAGGGTGATACAGCTCTGAACTGAGGAAAAAGAGAACAATATTACATTTAAACCACAGTTCTATTAACTTACTGGAATGAAAGATCCAATACCCCTCTTGAAATAAATCCTAAAACTTTTTTTTAGTTGTCTTTTTAAGAAGACAGAAAATAAGCAGTGAGAATTCCTAAACAATACAGAAGTATTTCTGAATTGTCAAGTTTCACTGGACCTAAAGAGGGCCAAGGCAAGCTGTCCACATCTACAAACACCATAACTGACCGATCACATCAGCAGAATAATTGTTGAATTTTCTGATATCACAATGGGTTTTTAATGCTTGTCCAAGGAATGACCAAGGTTTCAAGTACTGTGACATCATCATATTCAACAATGAAACTAAATTAATGTATCATGCTATATCCCATAATGATTGTGCAGGACTATTGTTTCTATTAATGATGGAAAGACGCTAGAAGATATTTCAGCTAGCATCATTCCAGCGGGAAGATTACGTAGAGATACGAGGGTTCTTTGATATGTAA
>JACSZP010002415.1:0-11888 GCA_016161895.1 Pinna nobilis | reverse complement strand
TCTATTTGTCTATCTGTCTGTCTACCCGTCCCTCTCTCTTCCTGCATGTGTGTGGAGTCAATGATCGGTATAAACATACATCTATGTAAGGTTATTTTCTTTTTGTCGGAAACTGGATTTTTTTGTCACAAGAGCACGTATGTTGTTTCTTCCTAGCCCCATCCCTGTTTCCGTGAGATTAGTTTTGGGGGGGTACTCTTATTGTGTTTTCCCGGTCTACATTAATTAACTTTATTATACCTTATTTCATTTTTATGTAACTATGTAATGCTTTCATGGAGCAGTGTCGTAAATACACATGGAATCCTAAGACCAAGAGAAGGCAAAAACGTTCATGGCATATGTACGGATGTAAAAATAAGCACATTATGTAAAAGTTACTGTCACTGTCGTCGACCACTTGATAAAGGCCAAGGGGCCGAAAATTTGTGAAAATAGAGTGTTGTATTATTTATTTCTAAAACGTAATTGTATTTTAGTCTCATAATATAAAAATCACAGGTACCATTATACCGATCGTCAGAAGAACCAAGGGACAATATACAAATTTAGTTTGATTAATATTGGACAAACACGCCTACGGACCTCTAGCAGCACAGAGGTGGGATCAGGTACCATTGAGGAGTACGCCTCTCCTCCAACCGCCGCAAGTAAACAGTCAAATTCAGATGAAAGAAGTAAAATTTTGATCAGATACTTATAAAACAGATTCGAACCCACGACCCCACGGTCAGAAGTCGAACACGACAACCAATAGTCCACTGCGACCGCTACATAATAAAATCAAGGAAGATGCCATAACATAATGGCGGCTACAGACTACAAATGCAGTCTACATTCCCTTTATAATTGATATTAACTAAGCATATTTATATGTACCATGGTGCATAAACACATGTGCGGTCGACATTAACACAAGGAGGTATATCAAGTGAACCGATCACTTTAATACCTTCAAGTAATTTACAATAAGCCGTGCTCGTAAATCTTTAAATATGACAAGGTATGCATATCAGAGTTAAATAGGTGTATATTTGGAAAGTCAATTCGTTTATGAATGACTATACACTTTATTTGTACGAGCTTGTTCGTTTGTGATTTTTAAATTCTGTTTGGCAGGCCTTTCACTAATACGTATTTGCTGGTTGAACTTATTGATCAAGGCAGGTACTCCAGTTTCTTCTTTCTTCGTCTAGGGCCCTTGTTACAGTCGCCGATTTTAGTTTTGTATGACCAGGTGTCTGGTAGATGGCAGTTATCTACTTTACCTATTATTGATAATGCTTAAGCACTTGGATAAAAAGATAATATTTTGGAGAAAACACTCTACTATTTGCCTAAGTGTTTCAGTATAGAAAAGAAAGGTCAGACTCTTTATCAAATTTATACTCTAGAATTGTAAATCTTGTTTCGTTCTTTTGAAGAATTCAGTTCTGTTGTATAAAACGCGGTGAATTTATTTTCGAACATGTTCGGGGATAAAGCGACCTTTACAATAAAGAATCTCAAATGCAAAAGCCATCTGGAGAGTCACAATAACGATGTAGGGGAGAAAGGGAATGAAAAACTACACCTGTGTAAATACGGAAAGGTACGGATCTGTCTTTTATTGTAATGCATATATCCCACCTTAGACAATTACAGTAAATACAATTACTAACCTCATATTTGCTGGTACAAACAGGTACAAACCCTGAATTAGGACTGGAGTTCTACATTCAACGATATCAATAACATCTACTTGACTCGAATATTGATAGTTTTAAACTAAAGTTACTTATCTTTTATAATATTAAACCTAGGGAAGTGCATAAGTCTGTAATTCCTTTCCGTATGGTTACCGGGTTAATTCAAAAGTGCCTTAAAAAGAAACTTTGCACGTAAACGTGTGCTCACGATGCAGCTATTTTGCTGATGATGGGAATACAAAAATGAAACCACCCCCTGGAATCATAAGCATGGTCGCCACTGTGGTTATTTGTATTAATACGATCGAAAAGTAACAGAAAAACATTCCAACTATCAATGTAATTTTGTGTTGTCTTTTTTATATTACATCATGGTATATCATGTTCATTGAATCATTGATCATCAAATCATTTGATATCATATTTACTATTTTAACATCGTTTTATACAATTTATTCTATGATGACGATTTTTAAAATCGTATTTCATCCTAGGCACCTGATCCCACCTTTGGTATATGCAGGGGTCCGTGTAAACCCAACTCTTTATTTTATATTCCATGTAGGATCTATGAGATTGATCTATGTTCATTACCTATACCTTTTCGTGTATTTCTTATGCTAAATTACAACAAATTATGTCATGTTATATATCAAATAATATTTCATGATATACATGTATATTATATCATTTTCTATCATATCATTGTATGCCATATGATATCACCATCACCTCAAAGTTTGAATAAGGATTGATTTGATACTTCAGTGACGTCATAGCTCTAAGACGTTCCGGAGTGTTTTTTTTCTCTCTGCCTCTAACTGTTCACACTGTTGCATCACATATGATGGCGCCAATACAACATAGCTGGAATACCTGTACAGCCCAAGGTGTAACTCATTAAAGGTAAAACAAAGCTCCAGACTTACAGGATGGTGAGAATGTTACATAACTGTATTAACGTTTGCTTTGTTCTCTGTTTCTTCAGGGAAAATCCACGTTGGTATATTATGAACAAAATTTCACATTCATATTTTAAATATTTAGAAAATTCACCGTCTGTGTCTAACGCCCACAACACGCGTAATTGCAACTGTAAATGCACGTGTAAACGGAAGTAGACTTGACTTGGATAAAATCTGATGCAGAATGGGCGTCCCAACTAGTAATGATTGTAATAACCGCAGAGATGATAACTATAGATAATCACAGATTGCTCAGAAGGAAAAGCTTACATTTTTGATATTACTATACTTTTACTAATAACAGTTTGTACGTAAAACATGGAATGGCCCAGGGGATTTACTAACACGCCAAGTGACAAAAAAACAGGAAATGTGAATGACAAATGTTAAATTTAATGTGCAGTACGTCTATATGATATGAATACTACGAACTTCTAATTCTTATAAAGAGAACCCTTCCCTTGAGGTCGGGATCGGGAAAACTATCAACATCTCCTGATACATGAAGGTCATCCTTATGTTCATACACGTATTATGATAGCGCACATTCAATTTTGATCTGAAAATCACAGATACCAAGATATCCATCGCAAAGAGAACCGAGAGGCAATATACAAATATGGGACAAATACAGACCCCTGACGATACAGTCGTGGGGCCAGGTGTTAAGGAGGAGTAAGTTTCCATAGTTAATCGGTCACACCCGCGGCGGGTCCACACTCAAATTCAGAGGAAATGATTAAGGAAAGAATTATTGAAAAGAATTTTATATTCTTAAGATGAATTACAATTTAACCATTACATTGGTGTTTTTTTTTTTTTACATTTAATCATTATCTATAATTTCAAACAATATAAGATTATAGAAAAGAAATGGTCAGTTTAATAGAGGGAAAGTTTCTTAAGACGCCCGAACTTTTTATTTTACAGCAACATATATGTCTGCTTGAATGAATTGTAATGTTAGGCGTGTTGCTTCACTTGGCGAAAACTATGAAGATTACAGAAAAAAATTAGTCAGCTTTATGAAGGGAAAGTTTCTTAAGACGCCCGAATTTTCCACTTTACAGCAACATAAATGTCTGCTTGACTGAATTGTAATGCTGGGCGTGTTGTTGCACTTGGCGAAAACTATGATGAAGACGTTTCTCATCTAGTAGAGTGGCTATTGGAATTTCTTGTCATCTACCCCTGCACTAAAGGGAGTTATTCAGCCGTGAATGATGGGCTGGTTGAAACGTCCAACTTAAGAATCTTTCACTTATATAGAGACATCACCGTGTGTCGGTGTAGGGCGACACATTTTGTCTATGCTCGGCATTTATGACCACAGAACAGAGAGGGTTCTTTAACGTGCCAACACTTACTGTGAGAAGGGAAGTCGGTTTTTACTGTCTCATCCGAAAGACAGGGACAACTAACCGCAGCCTGACTCGGAATCGAATCCACGACCTCATCACCAGATGTCCTTTACGGACTTACAAGTGTATGGTTCCCTCAGTTGTATTTGCATTTAACGGAGTATGAGTACTAAATACATTTGAAACACCGAATTCCGAGTTCGCGTACGGAAAATAGAAGTATAAAAGGTTAACAAAAGAGAGTGTCTGTTTCAATTTACTGAAGAAAACAAAATGTATAATTTTACTTGTCATATCATGTCGAATTCACATCTGGCCACCTGAATACCACATATTTATAAAAATAACTTCCTGTAAGTGATTGACGATTTTGTAAATGGATTTAGTCACATGAACACTTACTTTAACAATGATCTTTGCGTTAATAAGTGCAAACATAAATTTAGAGGAAAAAAAATGTTTACTGTATGAACTAACTTTGTTACTTACATATCTAAGAAATAGACGGAGCAGAAATAAACATTTGACCTTGTTAAATTCTGGCGTTTTCAAGAATTTCTTCGCAACGTCAAGGGTATTCGTTTTTCCTTCAATGTGTTTTAAGCGTTTTGCACAAAAGTTGGACAAAATTGAGACAGCAATGAACATACTATAGGATGAGAATAGACTAAGGACCAAATTGAATTTGATATTTAAAAGAAATTATTAACTACGATCATGTACAAGTTATACAAAAACATGTAGGAGATGGAATTCTATTTACGATTCTATCTAGTTTACTGAACATGTATATAAAATGCAAATTTCTTAGTCTATGTACACACTGAAATTTCGATAATACCTAGAAAATAAAATACGGATCAACAGCGTGTTTTTTATATTGCTTATGTTTCCGACGGAGTAAAGGTCCTACCAAAAGTCAACAGTTAACCCTTTCAACCCCAAGTATCAGAATGGTATGCTCTATTCCATTGTCTGGACCAGTCTAAATCGGTCTGTGCTGTTGAAAGGGTTAAGAAAACAAATTGCAGAAGTACCAAGGGATGTTCCAAAATCCAAGTCCTAATAATTATGATAAGTTGAAGATTGATACGTGGAAAACAATAGCAAATCCCTAATGGAATGGGACCAGAAGTCTGGAAGGAGCCAGCGTCCCCTGTTGGCATGCCACACCCGTCACAAATGTGATTCAAAGGGAAATGTTTGTCACAAGAAATACACACACAATAAAAAAAATCCTACACCTTTTATTGTGAAAAATATATGACAAGAATACGTTCTGAAATTTTAGAAAAATAAGGTCAAAAGTCAGTGTAAAGGCCATAAGGAAAGTAATGAGGTATAGTTGGAAAGCATTCCTCACAAATAATACGTATGCTAACTATGAAAAGCATCGTTTACGGTTTGTCGGATTTGATTTAAGTATAATAAAAAAATTTTCGTTGATTAGGTAAATGTTTTATATTGCATTAGAATAAGAAATATTCTGGCCCCAACGGAAAAACTTTAACACAACAAATGTCATCCTAGGCACCTGATCCCACCTCTGGTGTATCAAGGGGTCCGTGTTTGCCCAACTCCTTATTTTTAGGATTCCTTTTAGGAATTATGAGATCGATCACTGTTCACTACTGTCCTATGATATATTGGTAATCGTCATTCATGTATTTTGGAATTTATTTTGAAATTACCAATATGTCATGGGGCATTACCATTACCATTTCATGTATTAAAGCATCTCTCTTTTGGTAAAATAAGATATGACCGATATTTCCATTCTAATGGCATTTTAAGAACACTCTGGAATAATGAATAATGTTCCCAAGGTTTGAGCAAGTACTCAAAATTATTTTAGGCATAGGTATTGTAATATCTTGGAGAAACTCAAACATCTTAAACGCTGAATTTGCGTGCAATCATCTCAAAATTTGACGAATAGTAAAGACTTAGTTTTAGCCTAAAGAAATTGTTTTACAATTGCATTGTATTTGTGAAACATAGAAATATATTTATTTATTTATGCATATGAACATTTTAATCACTATTTTTAATTACTATGATACTAACTGATACACGATAAGAATACCTGGAATATGTACACCTAAGACGTAAATAAGTGAAAACAGTATTAGAACATGATGTGCAACATACATCTAGCAACCATATACTTGATGTAAGTATCAGTTAGAACAAAATACCTGGTGAATCAACACGGCAATACATGTAAATTTACTACAATTAAATCTTCTTTCTAGCCGTATCGCTTACATAAAAATGTCTCGATTACGATTCTTCAACAGCTGCAAGCAACATCGCCTATATAAGTTTTATGTCGGTGTGAATAAATCGCTTTATAATGCCAGATGATATTATGAATTGAAATACTGTGTGTATGTCATTAACTTAGTATTAGAGTATGGAAAGGATTATCTGTTATTTGATGCACTTGTCTCGGGAAAATTTTCCCTTCTTATGCTCTGTAGAATTTTTGCTTAATCTATTTCAACAATGTTTTATCCCATTTTCGACATTATTTCATTCATACAATAATGGTAGATCTATCATCAAAATTCTGGCTGATATTTAAGACTTGGACCTATGTACTGATTAAAATCGGTAGGTTTGTCTCCCAAAGTAGGCCTATATATTTTAATCATTTTAATGCAAGATGGTTTCCTAATTCAGGTGGTCTTTACTCTTTAAAATAAGGATTGCTTGTTTTCCTGTTAATTTCCTAGGAACTTATTCAGTTCTAAAATAAAATTGAAAAATTACCAAGAAATATTAGAAATCCCATTCTTAATACATAAAATTGTAAAGACAACGGACAGTGATTGATCTCATAATTCCTACAAATATTGCAAAATAAGGAATTGCGCAAGCACAGACACCTGGATACGCCAGAGGTGGGATCAGGTGCCTAGGAAGAGTAAGCGTCCCCTGTTGACCGGCCACACCCGCCGTGAGCCCTATGTCTGTTTCAGGTCATCCGTAGTCAAAATCGTGTGTTAAGAATAAATTGCAAATAATGGTAAAAAAACAAGAACAAGTTCAAATCAATAACGGGATGGGGGCAGGTGTCCCGGGGGGAAAGGAAAAATGAACAGGAAATAATATCAGCATAGTACTTTTCTGTAATCTATCACAACAGTAGACTGGCAATCCTTCTAATATTTCTATTTTAAATACCACAATTGGCCAAGGAAGATAAACTTTGATTACATGACATTTAGAAGTATCGCCGGAAGAAACATTCTTCACTAAAAGATGGCGTCTAGTGATAGCATAGCATTCATTCAGAAATTAAGTTTCACTCGACCAATAAGGCAATAGCTTCAAAAGAAAACAACTGCCGTCACGAGCTTAACTTAATAATTTAGAATCCTAACATCTCGTAACTTCATTATTTTGCTCGCTTTAAGCTAAATATGTGATAATGTACGTATAAAATTTCAAAAAAAATATTACGTTTTCTTTTCAGAATGATTTCACTTTCAGAGATAAATTTTTTCTATGGTGGCTAAGTATAATCGGAAAGGATGAATCTACAGTGAGTTATTTTAGCTCTTGGCTTCTATGGTGATAAGGTGGCCTATGAAGAACTGCCTTTTTCACGGACGTCTTTTGATCACTTTGAATCTCACCACACCTGGGGGAGCAATGCGTTTGTAGATCAAATCACCAAGTCCTCAACAGTAATCCGGGGATTTGTTTTCTAAGCATATAGATCTTAAATGACGCATAAATGTGTATCATCCGATATCATCTGATTGTATTGTCAATAAAACACCCACGTGTGATCACCAAATTTGAATTATCTGTCATTTTGGGGATTTTCAAGAGTTGATAAATTTTTAAGCCCAGATATAAACATATACTTATCGACACAAATAAAAGACCAGTGCGAGATTTTCTCTGGATTATCTTTATTTACAAGTTTTCTTGTTTCTGGAGAAAATTTGCTTGATAAGACTATGAGAATTCTTTATTGTCAGTAGTTGCGGTATCACTGACGGAGACCCATCAGGAATTCGGTATCGGTGGTACAATTTATGTTTTGATTAAAATAAAACTTGTTATACGAACATGAAATTCTATATTTCATATTGAAAGGAACGTTTCGTCTCGATATAAAATTACACGCCGTACAGCTGTACATAAGCATAGTTATATAGTCAATGAATTTGGCAACCGAAAAAGATAATCAATACCAATCGATAGACGACGAATATTATAGTAAAAATATGAGCGTAGAAGCAGAACCTTTAGAAGAATAGAAAAATAATATTCGTATTAGATTGCGCCATCAGTATTTCTGCTAGCCTCTACATACTGAAAATTTGGATTAAGGTATGTGTAAATCCTTAAAAGAGGACATATTTCGTTTTGATATTTTATCGGATATCGATTGATATGAATTTTATTTACTGATGTCTCATCCATATTTGATATGGCTTCATCATTTGAACATCATGCTGACGCATGCGTCAGAAGTTTTGATCATTGTTACGGAATATTTGCATGCAATTCGGAATCTTTGGCGAACCATTTCTTTTCACTTTTATCCGAGGGTCAGGAAACCAGTTATGCCAAATACTGGAATTGAATCTTTGGATCCAGTCGTCGGACAAGAACGATTTTGTCAAACCATGACCGGAGCCTTGTTGCTGTTGATAGTTTTCTAGCTAGAAAATACGATAAATACTTACCTAAACATTCTCCCTTCCTTTTGACCTTGACCTTTATTTTATCACATCTTTTTGCCCTTTTAAGGGCACATCGATGATTATACGTCACACCATCTGTCCCACACACTGGCCTATATTTCTTCCCGCTACAGTTGATATTGCACTCAGAATGAGAGTTACGTAACGCCCGGAATAAACTCTGAAATGAAAAATAGTTAAGAGTTTAGAAATGATGGAGACGACGATAATGATGATGCCGACAGTGAGAAAAAGAGTGAGTGGAGATGACAACAGAAAGATTATTTCTCGAAATGTATTGCCCAGTTCTCTTTAAAACAACCCTTATATACACATACACTTAACTACGAGAGAGAGAGAGAGAGAGAGAGAGAGAGAGAGAGAGAGAGAGCAAATTTACTTGGTTTGCATCAAGAAAGACGGCATTACATTTTGGAACACTTCTGTTTCAGTCAGGCGCTTCAGAATCACTTCTATATTTCACTTGATTGTACATACTTGTATAGCGAACATTAAAAACGTTTATCGTCTTAAATAAAAAAAATCATTTAAGTTATCATTTTAATTTGCTCGATGAAAAAAAAATGTTGAAATGTAGTTTTCTTTGTGACACCGCAGACCAGAAAATGTTGAAGTGCTGCAATCTCAAAGAAATGGGGACATGAGTGATATATAAAAGGTACTAGGTTCTTGATTGATAAAGTTCTATCAGAACCCCCACTAAGAGGTATGAGATAAAATCGCATAGAACAAATGTTAGTCATCTTATAACAAAAGGAATGATGCACCATCATGTCATCCATTATGAAGGAACAAAGCTAAATGCTCCTCAAGTGTAGTCACGTGACATGCAATCATGGCGTTGTACAGGTATGCCCACAAGTGCCTTAAATCTTCAGATAAATATACATCCCGATTTTCACAATCCCAAGAAGTACACAAAGACTGCATACTTTACCCGCCATGTGTTGAAGTTTGAAATTTTAAAACGCTAAATATCAAGCTTCATTTATCCTAACAGCCAAAATATGCAAAGCATTTTGCACCGCCGTTGGCACTTCAAATTATCGGAAAATCAACTCTTACATTGATGTTAGATCATCGCACAGTTCCTTCATTCTTTTGTCCCAACCATCAAGTTATTGTAATAAAAAACATTGCAGATAAAGGTCAATAAAACATCAAGGATAGATGGCGAATTTAGAACCCGAGGGGCCTGCGGTATTCAAATGACAGTTTGGTCGAGTGCGGAATGGATCTCAGAGTTCTCTCCATACACATCTACTCAAAATTGTGCTAGAACCGACGATTCTTTTTAATCCATACATATGGCTATGTCCCTCATTATTCAAAATTTTACTTATTTGATTTGAAAAATATACTTCAAAATAACATCAATTTTTAACGTTGTTCGAAGTATGGAAAAATAAACTAATATCTTAACTTCCGGTATGGATAACTGGATAAAAAGTATATTCGAACTAGAGTGCAGGTGAACTAGCCGGCGAGCAGCTACTAGACGAGAGCTTTTGGCAGCAGATCTAGGTGCTGAAAATTTACTACTTAAACAGCATAAAAAAGAAATGTATCTGTTTTATCTCATATTTCTTTATTTTAAAATCTACAAAAGCACCAGTGAAAGGAGATAAGTTAGTTACATATTACGGGGAATCTTAACAGGAAACTAGAACTCTCTCAGAAATTAACCATATGTAAACGCTAAATGAAACTGAACACTTTTTATTTACCAACTTGTAAAAACTCAAATTTATGACTGTCATTCATTATCAGCAAGTGTTGTCACGAACAATTACATTTGGTAATATTCTTCTGTTTGCATAGCAATGAAATAGCAATTATCGTAAAAGCAAGTGGATGGAGATTGCCTTCACACTTATTTACTGCGTTACGTGTTTGTCGTGTTTACTTACATCCTGTTTTTGCTCTGTATTTATAGCCTCGCTTTCATATACAGAATAAATTCATTATGCAGTCTCATGCGTACTTATCGAGACATGCACCCCCTTTTCGAAAGTTTACAAAATGAAATATAAATGAAACATTATACGTCCTTTGAAAAACCTAAATTAATTAATTTCTTCTGGCTGCATTTTCACCCGTCAGTTTGATAATATGACGATAAAAGGAGACAAATTCACTAAGTATATGTTGTATTGCTGTGTAACGTCCCACTCTAGAATGTTTCACTATATTGATACATTCTTTACTTTACCGTGTGCCGGTGAAAGTCGGCAAATTATGCTTGTGCATATGGCAGTAGATCATGGAGGGTTCTTTGACATGCCAATACCTACTGTGACACGGGACCTCGGTATTTCATCCTAAAGAGGACAATCAGCCACAGGATGGCTCGGATTCGAACTCATGAACTCATGATCAGAAGACGAACTCACTAACCACTAGGCCATATCTAGATTCTTCCACTTTGGAATGTGAAAAGAAGTTTACCATACCAACAAAAACAAAAATTCTTTAAGAAATTCATACCTGATAAATTCTGAATAACCAATAGGACAGAAAGTTTTCTAAATATAAATAATGACATGTTTTACTAATTCACCACACAAATTGAAACCAAACTTCCATAAATAGCTGGTTCAACCTTTGATCTGTTTCAATTAACCACTCGGTATTTTATTGCCTTAATCCGTAAATTTTATCATTTTACTTATATAAAATCCTATTTTAACATAAACAATATATTTTTACATCTAATCCATATAATCTTTTCTCTCCAGTTTGACCAAAATAAATACATTGTTAGTACAATTCGTGATTTTTCACTATTTTTCTCAGAAAAATAGTACTTTTTATCAAAAAAAAATTCTAAGCTGCTCATAGCGTATAATTGAATACTTGAAATGTTTCGGGAGAAACGAGATAGCAAAAAGTTTTGATGCACCAAGAACATTTTCAAATTTCTTTGTGTCACATGACATATCAATTTCATTCTACATTTTGGTGTTTGTGATCCGTTTCACTCTTACGTGTTCGTTGTTTGTCGAGGACATAAATAAGTGAGAGGAATAGAAGCTGTCATCCACATACTGTCTCTGATAAAGAGAATATTATTGCATGTCATATCAAATGCTGTGTCCGTCTTTGCTTGGCATTTAGGCTCTTTGGGCAATAAGCGACCTTCAACTT
>JACSZP010002413.1:666-17427 GCA_016161895.1 Pinna nobilis | reverse complement strand
CAACCGAAAAACAACAACACTTGCAGGGGACCATGAGTACTTCAACCCTACCAAGTTTCATCAAAATCCCTGCAGTGGTTCTGAAGAAGAATTCGAAAATGTGAAAAGTTTATGGACGGACGACGGACGGACGGTGCGCTATGACTATAGCTCACTTAAGCCTTCGGCTCAGGTGAGCTAAAAATGTTATGTGTAAGTGATGAGAACTTGCCCAGAATTAAACCAAAGTTTGGAGTCCAATGTTACAGAGAAATATGGCTATTAAATGACAGAAAATTTCCCGTCAAAAATTGACCAGAGAACTGTTTAGATATAGACTGGTTAGAATAGAAAATTATGGTATTTAAATGACAGACAATTTCCACTGGTGATAAACGAAAAATAAGAACTCAAGCTATAAATATTCTGTACAAAAAGGAATGTGCAAGCCAAAAAGAAAAATATTCCTGAATGCAAAATAAATCTATAGAAGTGTGCCTGGGCAGCAGAGATTAGTGAACTAAGTGCTACATGTGACTATTGATGGGTTGAATTAAATCAGTAGTATGAAAATAACCTACTGGGTTTGTTTAAATTATTAGTGTGAAAATAATTGACTATCTATGGGGATGAATTATTAGTAAAAAATAATTGACTATCTATGGGTTTGACCAAATTATTAGTACAAAAATAACTGACTATCAATGGGTTTGACTAAATCATTAGTACGAAAAACTGTTACATGGGGGAGAAGGGCCATAACCGCTCACGAGGGGTGTAAACAAGTCATGCTAGATCTTACTTGGTTACAATCAGCCATACTATGACCACGCTGCTGAACATGGATATTAAACTTTTCAATCTGTACCGAATTTCTGAAGGGATGACATCGATCGCCGGTGCAGTTGGTCACCCTTTCGCCGTCTCTTCTGTGGCCTCTTCTCAAGCAGTAGTCAGGACCGCTTATCTGACCGACGCTTAAGCCTCGACTGAAATAGAAAATGTGAAATTAGGTCAAAAGATTAAATCATTTTTACTCAAATTTGAACCTCAATATGCTCTCTTTCTGTGCTGCTGAAATTCAAATGGAATGTCAAATACTATAACCTTGTTTAGATCTTCCCATGTCTGCTATAGACAAAACAGTGACTAGTTCCGTTTTCTGTATACAAAGTAATTTTTCGCCACGTGTCATTTTCGCCGTATTGTACTCCTAAAAAGTATCGCCCATTTTAAATTCGCCCAGTCTCGTCATAATTCTTTTCAATTAATTTACCATTTTGAATTCGCCCAGTTTTAAATTCGCCCATTGACGATGAGGGAGAAAGGGCCAAAATAAAACGGGGGCGAAAATTTCCCTGTATACAGTATTTTCAAATTATGGAATTTGATTGGTTGGTTGACGTCCCAACCAAGGATTTTCCACTTATACGAAACATCACCAAGTGAAGTGAAGTGTGACAAATTTGGCCTATTGTCAGCACAAATGGCCATTGAGCAGTCAGAGTTCTTTAATGGGCTGACAACTACCGTGACATAAGACCTCGGTTTTTACTGTCTAATCTGAAGGACAGGGAAAACGCCAACCTTAGCACAGTGTGGATTCAAACCCACGACCTCATGATCAAGAGGCAAAAACTGAATAGTAATGGTAAATGTTTGTAAATTAAATTAGTTAAGTGACAAAAACAAGTATTTTTTTTGTTCAGGGCTGGGCACCATAAAACTTGTGAATTTACTTAAGTCCAAAAAGATTTTCAAATCCAGCTCATCCTGAATTCTGATTGGCCGAGAGACTGGATTCTCAGACTTAAGTCAATTTTCAAGTTTTATGGTGCCCAGCCCAGAGCACTAATTCAAAGACGAGTAACCAATTAAGATCTACGTCACATGTATTCCAATTAAAAATGTCCTCAAATTTCCAGAGATCCCCTTACCTTAACATACGACACCTGTGCTCCTGTAACCTCCTTCCTGCTGCCTCCACATCCCGGACATCTTTACTGCTCCACAGTCTTTCTGCTGTTGCTGACGCTCTGGGCCTGGGGGAAAAATTCACATGATCATAAGATTATAATTTTCAAAATGAGTTCAACATCAAAAGTACAGATAGAACCACGGTAATTCAAAACTGTTAAAAAGACTAATGCCGCAGAATAAAAAGTTAACTCTCGGAACTTTCAGCAGCTGGATTAAGTCCTAGATATAAGCTTGAAGCCTAGAGCATACTGAGTACGGCTTAAGCAAAACACGTCCAAGAGTCAAACCTGATCAGTAACTTATCACTCTTCATGTCAGTACCTGCAAAGAAAGTGACCGAGTACTCTAGTAAAGAAACCAGAGCTGGGCACTATAAAACTTCAGAATTTTCTTAAGTTTGAGAGTTTTCTCAACTCCACCACAAACTGAAAAATCCTGGAGGGCTGAAAGTGTGAAGTTCAGAAAATTCCCAAATTTCAGTAAATTCTTAAGTTTTAAAGTAGCCAGCCCCGAAGACCAAAGTTTCTCAGACAGACAGTCAGACAGACAGATGGAGTGAAAATCTATACTCCCTCACACTTCATCAGTATGGGACTTCACACATAAAGTGCAACTTTGCTATTAAGACCACACAAATGACTGGTTGAAATTTGTCTGGGCTGGGCACCATAAAACTTATAAATTTACTCAAGTCTGAAAATATTCTCAAGTGTAGCTCATCCTGGGTTGGGCACCATAAAACTTGAAAATTGACTTAAGTCTGAGAATCCAGTCTCTCGGCCAATCAGAATTCAGGATGAGCTGGATTTGAGAAGCTTTTCAGACTTAAGTAAATTCACAAGTTTTATCGTGCCCAGCCCTGAATTTCTGATTGGCCAAGAGACTGGATTCTCAGACTTATTTCTCAAGTTTTATGGTGCCCAATCCTGATTACCAAGGTGGCCTTCTAAGTGAGTATGAAACAGCCTTGAGGAATGATAGACTGAATTTTGATAGTCGTTATCGGCCACAATAGTTTGGTGATCTCCTAAGTGAAGGGGGGGGGGGGGGGGGGGGGGGGGTCTTTAGGTTAGACTTCACTTTACAAATGTATTTTGTTTCAACCTACCACAGAGTTGTCATGAGATTTTCATTGTCAATGTACTCCGCCCACAGACACGCCTCTCCACCAAGGACTTTCTTCTCATCAATCTGGTACCCTAGATAAAACACACAGTAATAAATTATTACAAAGCTCTATATAGTGGGCAATCCCTAACGTTGATACATGTGCATCAATAACTTCTTAACATGCCCCCTCAAACAGAAAATATGGGTCATCAGCTGCATCTTTAAGTCTAGATTTCATCTTAACAAATATTCTAATCTGCTTAAGCAAGCCACAGAATTGAAGGACTACATGTCTCATGGGACCTAAAAGCATTGTTCGCAAAATGGCTTTTTCCTATATAAATTACCATGATAAATAGACCACATGTCATTCGTGACCCATTTTACTCTTTCCTTTGAAGTGGTTCATAAGGTAAAGATGAATGATTTTTTTTTTCAAAATGTTCTTAGCCTATTCTCAAGCACTTTTTATCACCATGTACAAAGACTGCCACAATAATACAAATGAGTACATTCTAAAACTCACTCTGATTGGAAACTTATCACATTTTTGTCATGCTTTATGCAACACTCGTCAATCATTAAATCGTTAAATCATACAGTGGCGGCCAGTTTTTATCGCTGGAGGAAGGAACCATTTTACACCTCTCTTTTGACCACTTTAAAATGAGCTGTTCTCATAGGTTAAGTGGTCTCTCAACTGAGGTCAGAGTGCACTAGACTTAATTTTTTGTGGTCTCTATTGTGAGATGGCCTCCTTTGTGAGGTGGTAATTCTGATGGTCTTTATTTGAGATGGTTTGCATAGTAAGGGAGTTGTAAGACCAGGTTCTACTGTATCTACCTAGACTGGTATCGGCAGGGTCACAGTTGTAATACTTTGGCCACTTGGTTCCATATTCGATCAGATCCAGGTACCAGCATGTGGAGTATAGGGTGTTGTAGCCCATGTCTATAGCCCTCTGTACATCCCCCATGTCCCCCTGCCATATCTGGATAATCGTGTCGTTAGGAAGCTGAAATAGATCACGTGATACGATAGGAGTCATGTGCCCTCATCCATAAATACAACTTACACTAGGTCAGATTAAAGAACTCTATTTACGTATTAATACATCATAGATCGTAATCATGAAAATAAGATTTGCATAAAAGTTCAAATTTGACTGTGACATCTATATAGACTAAATAAAGATTACCCTGATGTTGTGAAAATATCACCTCGCAAATAAATGTAGAAAAATCAATCAGGAATATTTTAAAGATTTCCATGTAAATATTTCCACACTATCAACAAGTGCTATCCTACTGCCTTGATCAAACTTAAAAAATGCAAATATGAGTTTTTACAAAAAGAGTTTGTCAAACAGACTGATCAGTAAGTGACTGAACCTTTAGAAAATGGAGTTAAGTTTGCTAGGCTTTTTGTGTATTTTTAAATATAATTTTTGATGGAAGTCTAACATCTAGTCAAAATAAAACAGGTTTTAATAAAAATTGTAGTTATACAACATCCTACTTTCCATATGAAGCTGCACAGAGCCATGGACTGTAAATTAACGTTTAAATTTCAAAGCTTTAATTTGTTAAAAACATGTAAAGCTGGTTAAGATATCAACACTTTAGAGATGAGGACAACACTAAGATATGATTGTGCAAAAGTTGTTTTTGTGTTTAATATTCCAAAGAATCTTTCATTCATATGGAGATGTCACCCAATGCAAGTGAATGTGCCAGTAAAGAGCTTCAAGTATTGGTTTGTGCTCCACCCTTATAGCCACTCAGCAATGAGAGATATTTAACATGCAAACACCTATTGTGACACACAGCCCAGGTTTTTAGATCCAATTGGAATGACTCACTTTTGCCATTTCTCATTATACAATTATGGACTTGTGTGGTGGTGAATATGATGTGATATGAACAAAAAAAAATTGTGACATTGACCGAGGCTTTAGCCATGGTCAATATCAAGATTTTTAAAGTTCATATCACATCATGTTTACCACCGCAAAAGTCCATAACTGTTTTATTATATACTATTAAGTGTCAAATGCAGGGCTCCAATTGAAACTTCTTATGATACGGCACAATCTGCCAAAACACGGACGTCTGCTTGTTTTGGTTGTTTGCACGTCCGCGTCATTGCCCATGCGCAATAGGGCGTAAAAGTGGATTTCCACCAGATCTTTTTATAGAAATCGATGTGGTATGGAAAACTGGTCTTCATGAACTGTTGTTAACCAGTCACATGTAAGCAGTTTAGTCAATAGGAACAGGTATATTAATAAAATATATAATAATCTTTGTTAATGACTAAGGTTTGTTGCAATGAGGATTCTAACACAGGCTCTTCCGTGCACGAGACATAAGCCTTAAGTACCGGGCTAATGCTTTTTATACACGATGGCAATATCTCCTACCTGGACATTGTTATTCATGATTTCCTGCCACATAACAAATCGTACGCCATTTTTCCTCTTCCTTCCGATATCTTTCAGGTCTGTTGTCAGTCTACAAATAGATATAAGCATTGATGAATTTAATTACTGAACTTACATAAGGTATTAACCTTCTGTTACCATATAATAAATCTGATTTGCTTTTGTTTACCTGTGAATCAGTGTCCCAAACAAGATACTTTCACATAAGCCAAGACACATACTACAGAATGAAAATTTCAAACATCGGCCCATGCTCAGCACTCAGGGTCAATAACCTATAGATTTAGTTGTGTTGTTGTCGTTCAACATCCCACTCAAGAATCTTTCACTTATATGAAGACGTTACCATTAGCAGTAAAGTAAGACAAATTTGACCTATGCTCAGCACTTGTGGCCGTTCAGCAGTGACGGTTCCTTAATGTGCCGACATCAACTATGGCAAAGAACCTTGGTTTTCAGTGTCTCATCTGAAGGATGGGGAAAACCAACCACACTGGGAAAGCCAGCCAAAGGGTTGCATGTATTTAAACCCATGACCTCACAATTGTATGGCAAACACATTAACCGATAGCCATGGTGGCCCCAATAACCTGTAGGGGATCTTTTAAATACCCATACCAACTGAGACAAAGAACCTTGTTTTTCACTTGTTCATCGGACAGATAAAAAGTAACCATGCCACAGCTTGTCCCTTTCTAACCTACCCCATCTTACCCCCTTACCTTTTCTCGTAATACTCTAGGACTTTTCTGATATCATAGCTGTATAAGTATGGATCGTTATTCTGTAGGTTGATTGGAGCTTCTGGTTTTCCGTCTAATCTGTTCAGAAGCCGCAGCACCTCTGGGTTGGATGACCTGAGCAAAAGAGAATGATTATGTATAACTTGAATATGACAATAACTTAACCATTTCAACCCCAAGTACCAGAATGGTATGCTGTTTTCTATTGTCTGGACCTGTCTATTTTGGTCTGTGGTGTTGAAAGGGTTAAGAGATAAACTAATTCATGCTCAGTGTTAGCCATTATATCTTTTATAAAGTTTTTGGAAATAACAGTAGTAGATACCGCACTTGACTAGCCACACCCTCTGTATATCATAAGTAAACCTCCAATGAAATAAGTAGGAAAATGAGTCTCCTTCGACTATAAAGATGATGACATTTTTGAGACAGGGAATAACAGAAGAAACAAGTACAGTCGAACCTGTTTTAAGAGACCGTTCAAGGGAAGGAGTAAAAAGGATCACATATGACAGGTGGTCTCTTAATTCAGGTGATTTAAAAAGGAAAAAACAATATTGGAAAACACTCAGTTAGGTCAGAAAAGACAGGTTTTCCTTTAATTCAGTGGGTCGCTAAGGTAGGTTAGACTGTATTACCAGCATGTCATTGGCACTTCATCTCCACCCAGATGTATGTACTGTTCCTTGAATACATGTAGGACTTCACTGAACAGATTCTTGAGGAATTTGTAGGTGGTGTTCTTACTGGGATCCAGGGGTCCCAGATAGCCCTTGACAGGATGTGATCCCTGGTAACACTGGGTCAGGTGTTCTGGGTAACTCAAACCCCACGAGTAGGTGTGACCTGTAAAAAAAAGAGATACCATGAACTATAAAAGTTAGAGTGGTTATAGAATTCATTATACTGGTCGTGAGGCAATTACTGGGCAATAAGGATTCCCGAACAGTCATGGATAGGGGTATGACTAATGATATGTTGTCAGTGTTTTTTCTTCTGTACGTTGGCATACAATTGTAACAGTATACAACTGACAGGAAAAGCTCACAAAATGTATTTAGTTGTACCCACATCCATGACTGAACAGAAATCGTTATCATTTAGGAACTGTTTTAGCACCAGTAGTACATTGCCTGTTTTTATTCATTTTACTTTTTCTTTTTATTCATTTTACTTTTTCTTATCTGAATATCTTTAACTGATACAGAGATATGACCAAATGCCAGTGAGGAGCTTCAAGTTTTGGTCTATATTCAGCACCATGGGACAGAGAGCAGTGAGATTAATAGAATCTATCACTACTTTGTACAGAGACAGAGAAATCTCACCCGGTGTCGAAAATTTGCAGTCCAGGCTTGCCGAGTTGTGAATGTTTCAAATCTGTGACGTGAGGGTGAGATTTATCTGTTCCTGTACAGAGTGGTGGTTGATTATTTTTCTCTAACCCTCAAATAAGGCATTTCTAAGTAGTAAATAATTATTATATAGGTGCAACACTGCATTCAAGTGGACGATATATGTCAAAAGTTGGTCAAGACTTACTGGTAGTGACGTCAGGGGGTTCGAGACAAGCACGCAAGGTGAGAGACAGAGATATCTCAGAATGGGTACATTGATGGATATCTCTGTCCGGGGTGAGAGAAGTCCTTATCTCAGTGGCATTAAATCTCTGTTTTGCGGTCTCATTCCAAAGACAAGAAAAGCCAACTGCCTCTGCCATGGCTCAAACCCCTGACCCCCTGGTCTAAAGAGGAGCACTCTGGTGTGTAGCCTTAACAACTCTGCTTCACTATTATTAAAGGACCATGTAATGTGGGGTAGTAAACTTGGTCCAACTCTGGTATGGAAATTACAATTCATCAAGGTACATCAATGTTATACAAGCAGAAGAAACTGAACTGTGATACACAATGGGATTTCAAATGTGAATAATTACCTATAACTACATAAGCTATGCAGGTGAATGGTAGGGGTACACGTACATGTATATGAAATAGCACTTACCAGGGGTGTCAAATTCTGGCATGACCCGGATGCCTCGCATTCGAGCATATTCTATGATATCTGCGATGTCATCGTGGGAATACACAAAACTTGGATGGTAGGCTCCCTGTAACGATAAAAGACGGTCAATCATCAATACTTCCAGTACCGACACTCTAAATAATAGTTAGGTGGATGTTGATAACAATAAATATTGAGTGGCACATAAATGGGTGTGAAATGTTGCAGACATTACAAAGACATGAACTTGTCACAAGGTTAACTATGTGTTAACTACTCAGTACTATGCTTCATAGACAGTTCTTGCTTATTTCTCCATACATAAAGAAAAACTTACAGTCTACATGAAACAGGTTCATAGGGGTTATTAGGTTTAACAATCATTGGTTACAACAAATTCAAACTAAAGGCCGTTGGGCCATCAATGTCGCTAGAGACTCATAAAGAAAAAACAGCAGTTGTTAGAAGACAACAAAGCTTGCCGTAGGTAAAAATAAAATTTTCAAAAGTACATGTACATGTAGTTCAAAGTCCAAGGTAAAGGTTACTATATCAAAAGTTTTGGCCTTAAATGAAAGCCCTGATCATTAGGAATTCACATGTGAAATATCAAAGCCTTACCAGTTCAAAAGATATAGTCCAAGTATATGCCATACAACCACAATGCTAGGAATATGGTTTTAGCTCTCTGGATTTTTGTTGGAGCGAACTCAACATCAAAGAATGTCAGCAGCATTTTTCCAAGACATTAAGAAAATACATTTCATGAAAACTAAATTTGATAGATCAAACAATATGTGCCCGGAATCTCAAGTTACTGCTTGGGCATGAGAATAAAGTTTGGATTTCTTACCTTTTCGCTGAGATCTGGGTAGATTTTACTCTGATACGGAAATGACTGATCGTCGACTATGTGCCAGTGTAAGACGTTCATCTTATTCTGTGCCATACCCTCCTGAAAATCAAGAAGAAGAAATGAACATCAGAAAGGGATCAAATACAGTCAAACCTCATTAACCTGGATACAAATAATCCATAGTTCTCACCTTCGGGACGAAATTTGTTGGGGAAAAAAATTTCAAGTTGGATTTGCCATGGTACAGGGTGTGTTAAAGTAATCTGCAAGTTTCATCTATACGGACAATTTGCCTTGGAATAGAAGCATGCAGATATTTTTTAATGGTGCATGATGTGTGTCAAAACTGCTTTTAATGTACATGTAGTGCTATTCTACAGTCTAACCTGTTTTAAGAGACCGTTCAAGGGAAGTAGCAAAAAGGGTCAAATATGACAGGTGGTCTCTTTATTAAGGTGATTTATATAGGAAAAACCCATTTTGGGAACCAAAATTTAGGTCACATAAGACAGTGGGTCACTAAGGCAGGTTAGACTATATTTGTTTTACATGTAGTTGCCGTTATTCTGCTATGGCTTTCACCTTTTGTGCTTTTTAGGTTGTGAGTGTAGCCTTCCTGCAATGTACATGTCCTGTATGTTTTTGCAAGTTATCTTAGCTGTTGTAAATTTGTTTTATTGCTAATGTTGGTCAAATAGCTCTACAGAGCTAATGTTTTTTTTGTTATTATGTGCCATACTGACTATAAATAAAGATTATTCTATTCTATTCTAAATACATGTGTTCCTGCATCTGTACACATACATACAATTTCTTGTCTATCTTTCCTCAAACTCTGTCTCTTTTGATATGATAATTAGAGTATCCTTCCCTGCACGATCAAACACATACATAGATCATATCTCACCAGATCCTCAATAAAACACCTCACAGCCTCCACAACAAGCCCAACTTTACGACACCATTAGTATCGTAGATATACTAATTCATCTAGCTGTATGTATGTCTGACATGCAATCTCATCATTACCAGTTTTCATTCACCCAAGTAATGGTGCTTTTTTTTTTTTAAAATCCATAATGGAGCAACAACAACAACAAAAAAAAACTGTTGCTATATGTAAGCTATTCACATCTCGGATGTACCGAGATGGACATGACCTATACGTTTGTCTAGTTAGTCGACTAGATTGATGGTCAGGGACGCTGCTTTTTCATTTTCTTTTAACACTCACAACAGTAGACCATATCGGCTAGCCATCAACTTTCTATGTTCACTTAACTAACAGAGTCCTTGGGGAAATTAGACTCAGAAGATGGAAAGTGAATCTTCATCATCGGTTATTCAGCAAGATAAAATTCCTAATGCTGAGAGTGTCGGAAAGTAAAGTAGTATAGTTACTTTGAAACCTTGCTTATAATCACTTCGCTGTATTGTATTGTACTATTGATTAACGTCCCACTCAAGAATATTCACTCATATGGAGACGTCACTGTGTGCTAGTGAAGGGAGACAAATTTTGCCTATGCTCGTCACTGCTGGCTGTAGAGCAGGGAGGGTTCTTTAACGCGCTAAAACCTACTGTGACAGGGTCCTCGGTTTTTACAGTCTCATCCCAAAGACAGGGACAGCCAACCATAGGGCGTTGCAGGAAGCAAACCCCAGACCCTTCGATTCGAAGTTGAACACGCTAACCACTCGGCCACAGAGGCCCCATAATCACCTCATTAAAACACAGACTAAAACTAACTGATAAATGCCTTGATTGTTTGTTATTTTTCTTTGTTTGTTTTTTGTTTATGCCACACTTGACAATCTTTTGGTTATATGATGGCTGCTGATAGTTATTCATAGAGGAGAGAATCTGGTTACAGATGTACCTGGAAACATACCATTGGCTTTCCACAGGTAATCTGTCAAAGTTTCTGACATAATCAACTTAAGTTCTAGTGAGGCTCAAACCTGTGCTGACAAAAGGTGAGAGACTGAGTGGTTTAAAGAGCATAACCATTTGGCCACAGGGGCCCAGTCAGATTAGTGAAGTGATCTTCGTAAGTGAGGTGTGATGGTCTCCTAACTGTAGCCAAAATAGAACTAGAATTTGTTGGAGAGCCATAAATGCCCATGTTTGCAGCAAAAATGCCAAAAGTGCTGAGCATAGACAACAATTTGTAGCTTTTTACTGGCATTTAGTGATATTTGCATATAAAAACAAGATTTTTTTTAGTGGGACATTAAAGAATAATACACAACCAATCAACACACATTACTTCATGTCTAAATTCCTTCAGGAATTCAAAATCGAAGAAGTTCTACCACAATCGAATGGATCATACATATTTTTAATTCCATAAAGAATTCAAAAACTATTTTTCATCCAGCATTTATTGATTCACGACAACCACCGAAGAAATTAGACGTTACGTGCAGAGGGTCACGTACAGCACTACTGACATTTCCTCTTGCTTAATATGCTGTGCATGATTAATTGACATTTACAAGGATTAAGTAATGTCTAAAAGCAAATATAAGTAGTGCAACCTTGATATATTTATCAGACAACACACTCCATTTCTAGCTCAGGGGGCAACCATGGTCTTAAGTAGATAGCGTGTTTGCCTACAGAACGTGAGGTCTTGGGTCTGAATCCAAGCCATGGTAGGGTAGGCTAACCCTGTCTTTTGGATGGAACAATATAAACTGAAGTCCTATATCACAGTAGGTGTTGGCATGTTTTAAAAAGAGTCCTCCCTGCTCAATGGCTGTAAGTGCTAAGCAAAATCAAAATTTGTCACCTTTCAATGACACACAATGTCTCCTTATAAGTGAAAGATTCCTGAATTGGATGTTAAAACCAATACAACCAACCCGTCTGTTGTTCTTGTCAGCATATTTTGAAAACTTGTTGCAATTAGGACTCATCATTGTTGTTGTTTAACAACAATGGACAGGTTTTCTTCCCCTTTCATTCTCATTTCCGATAACCCCCCCCCCCCCCCCCCCCCCCTCTCTAACAAAGTTATATGAATCTCTCTATCCATCAAGGTAAGAAGTTCTGGGTGGTTGGGTGGTGATAGTTCATCTTTTAAGATTGCTTGTTTTCTAACAACATGATGATTTAATTAAGGTTCTAACAACATACATGCAATGATTTAATTTAAGGTTAACTAGGTCGTTTTTAGACAGAAATCATATAATACAATTTTACAATTTGTAAGAACATCATGATGATATTTCAAAATTTCCAATTTCATCAAATTCTCATATTTTTCCCTAAAAAGAAAGGCACCAGGGAGCGTCATTCATGGGTTTAAATCGGATTTGTGGATACTCGATATAAAGACAAGATGGCAGCCATTAAACATCTTTCAGAAATATTACATAATATCAGTTCATAGGTCTGGCGTCATACCCTCCTTCATTGTCTGCAGTTTCATTGCACAAACAGCTATAAAAATATCAATTTTCCTGGCAGACATTTCCTTAGTGTCTACTGATATCCGACAGCAAATATGATAATTCCCTATGGAAATTTTACGGATACATCAAATCTTAGTTATGGTATGGATCCGACTGATCTGAACCCTACAGGGCATTTGCTAGCTTATATACAGATATCTATCATCACCTACTATATAATGTAAATACCAAGAGTCAAAGTGCCTCCTCCATGATGATATGGTCCATCATACAGGACTGGTACGATCATATGACTTCAAGTGGATAAGCCTGAAAGCATCTGTGTTTAATCAAACCAATAATGCCATTTGGAGAAAATAAACTAAGCAAAAGCAAAACCAATTAGGGCTTTTATTGGTTGGTTGTGTTGTTATTTCCTGAACCACTCAAAAATCTTTCACTCATACAGAGACATCACTATACTGGCGAAGGGTGACGAATTTGGCCTACGCGTGCCAGCTTGGCACTTATGGTCCTTGACCAGGGAGAGTTCTTTAACATGCTGACACCCACCGTTATGTGGTACCTCATATTTCACCATCTCATCTGAATGACAGGAATAGCCAACTGTAGTGTGAATTCAAACCTACGACCTTACGATCAGAAGGCAAATATGCTAACTGCTAAGCCGAGGTGGCCCCCAATTAAAAAAAAACCCAACAAAACAAAATACACTGAAAATGTCCAAATTCGAACATGTATACTGATTCAAATTCAAAGTAAGTCCATGGACTTTCATTTAGATCCCATTTCTACAGTATATCAACTAGCAGTTTACATTTCTCACTCCGATGAGAGCACAGAATTTTCGACATAACGTAAAACTTTTATCGCCCGAGATGTCTTGGCTATCAACCTGTTACATATGTACACCCTCATATTCATGTTTTCCCTTTAAGGCCCTTTGCTAGTATCCCCAACCCCTGAGTCTCATTCCTTTTTTCCCGAACACGGAAATTCTCCATGATTAATATCTATCAACTAAATAGACACTTTGCACTAGATATGTTTTGCACTTTAAATTCGTCCAAGGTGACAGTTTGGCTACAAAAGTCAATTATGCATAAAACGCATGTAATGCGTTTTATGTGTGATAAAAAAAACCATCAATGATGTTTCCTGCATGAGGGCTGTATTGATTAATTAGATTAGATTCTGTTACAAACTAAGCTGTAGTTGCAGTGGCAAAATAAGTATTACACATTGACTTAAATAAATGGGTAACAAGTTTGCCAAGACAACAGCAATAAAATAAGAAAAAATGCAGATCCTGTACACCGAGCTAAATTATCTTCTTTATATAGACACTGCTGGCATCCAGAGTTACAAAGACAGATTTTATTTATCATTAACTTGGCAAAATTAAACTTAAACACTCTTTCTCCCTCACTCACTACTCTCTGTCTCTCTCTCTTTCTATTTTTCTCTCTCCATCCCTCCTTTTATGTGTCAGCTAATCTCTCTCTCTCTCTCTCTCTCTCTCTGTCTCTCTCTCTCTTCAAAGCATCTGCTGATCCATTAATCTTTGTATAAATATATATAATCAATACTAAATACATTTACTTTGATATTGCCAGACTTTGTCATACATATTTCTAACAACATATAAGCCGGATTAAGGTTTCCAGGCAATGAAGGATTTTTAATGCTGTTACAACGAAACGAATACTATGAAATTATCGATGATATCGAATGACTTTGAAGTATAATGCGAAATACAGGAATCAAATTAAAGGTTAGATTTAAAGCATAGACATATGAAAAACAGTTTACGTACCGGTATATATGCGCTTGAAGCTAAAGCAAGTCAGAAGAATTGGTTGGTTGTATTGTTGTTTGACATCCCACCCAAAAATCATTACTTCATATGGAGACATCTCCAATACTGGTGAAGTGTTACAAATTTGGCCAATGCTCGGCACTTATGGTCATTGAGCAGTGAGGGTTTTCCTTTAACATGCCGACACCTACTGTGTCCTTGGATTTTACTGTCTCAAACTAGAGGACAGGAAATGCAAATTGCAGCCCACATTTAATCCTAGGGGCCTCCGTGGCCGAGTGGTTAGCGTGTTCGACTGCGAATCAGAAGATCCGGGTTCGAGCCGCATCAGCGCCACTCCGCGGTTGGCCGTCCCTGTCCTTTGGATGAGACAGTAAAAACCAAGGTCCCGTGTCACACTAATGATTCACCCCCACAAAATAATAGACTCTTCATTATATAAGTGATTTAGGCAAATCCAAATGGGTTTTGGGAGGGAATGAGTTAATGAGTAGCAGGTAAATGACTGAAAGAACAAACAAGTATGATGATAAGGTAGGCCCAGGTACAAAGTCAGGTAGGAAATTGTGGCAAGTTCTTGTATCTGTAAATTGTTACAAATGAATATGTATGCATGATCATAGCGGTAAGGTACATAAAAGAAGTATTGCATTATATCTATTACAGATATCTAGCTCAGTTTCCAGTAGTCTATTACAGGAAAATTATGAAATCCATTGTTGTAAGTGATAGTCACAAGAAGTGAAATTCATGACTGTAGTTTTATGATGAACTGGCTACGTGAACAAATGAATTTCCTCTGACACCTTGCGTCTAGTACAAAAATAGCAAATTACCCTTCCAAAGATGACAACAATAACAACATGGTATAAAATGACAGCAATAGATAATATTAACCTTTACAAAGAAAAAAAATTATGATTCAACATCTAAAATAAAAATATTAATGTACAGCTGGTAGGAAATGAAGGGAAACAAAATCAAATTTCTTCTACAGCAAAAAAATCTAAATTAGCCAAACAAATGTATATTGAAAATGCACTGTGAAATTAATGAACATTGTAAGTTAGAGTTTGACAGATATGAGTGTTTTTTCTGTTGCACAACAAGAGCTGTAAAAATGGGACAAATATCCTCTGCATCCTTGGGTTATGAACATCAATTCTGTACAGCATCATCTCCCTCCAATCCATAGTAACATGAAAATAAGTAAGGCCAGGATAAGAATCCGGATCGTGTAAGTGATGTGACCTTGACATAGCAGATATGACCTTGGTTCACAGTGATGATAAGTCACCTTTGGATCATGAACAATGATCAAGTCAAATATAATCTCCACCAAATGAAAGGTAAAGCAGTAAATTCCAGGGTAAGAACTCTGGCCATGTTTGCACTATGACCTTGACCTAATAGATTTGACCTTGGGTTAAGATCATGACACTGATCATGGGTAAGGAAAAACAATTGAATTAGATATACCCCCATCCCACCCCCATAAGGTAAGAAGGTGTGGTCCAGACAAAAAATTAGTGTGACATGTGCAATGTGACCTTGACCTTTGTCGACCCTGACTCACAGTCATTTCGTACCTTAAGGGACAACAATTTACTGCATAAGGAATTAACGGAGCCTCACGACTGCATGGACAGAGTAATTCCTATGTGTCTATGTACTTTGTTTGCAGGGATGGTTATTGATATAATAAACTACAAACAAAACAAATACTAATAACGGGATAGCAACTAACAGAGGGTAAAACCTGAAATTTAACCATAATCCCTGAAATAAGTCCACCGTAAAAGAATCACTACCTGTAGTCCAACAATGAAGACTTTTTCTTATAGAGACAACCTACTTGTCCATAAGACCTAGAATTCAGTTAAAAGAATCAGAAATGACATTATTATGGAAAATGAAAGAGAGATAGAGTTCATGTATACATGTATATCTATAGTCAAATAAATAAATAATTTCTATTAAAATATGAACCACATCAAAAAAACTAATATGAGATGAAAACATATGACAAATGACGAAGCCTATATTACAATATGATACATAGGGAAAATGAAATAGAGACCAGTCTAAATGAGTAAGTCATAGCTACCATGTCATTTCCATAACATAAAGGGGCTCTGTCTGGGAACGGTTTTACTGTATCATAAGGGCAGAAGTGTCAGAGACCAGTCTAAATGTGATATAAAACATAAATCTCAGACACAAGTCAAAATGTGATATAGGCCAAAGCATGAATTGTCAGAATCTAATTTTTAAGTGATATAAGGTATACATGTTAGAGACCAGTCTAAATATGATACATTACAGAAATGTCAGAGACCAGTCTAAGTGTGATGCATCATAGAACAAGATGTGTTTGAGAAACACTATGCCCCCGAGTGGTAAGCCA
>JACSZP010002410.1:0-10595 GCA_016161895.1 Pinna nobilis | reverse complement strand
AATAAATTTAATTTGTTACACACTCCTTGCTTTCGTCTCTTGCAGTAACAGAGATGTAATTTTGTTAAATGTTTAAAGAATGACATTTATACAAGTTTATTGTTACTTCAGGGAATCGCTCCAGTCCTTCCAATTTTCCGTGAGGGAATCCTGAACGGTTCTCAGGACATGAAGGCTCAGGCAGCTGATGGACTTGGAGAACTCATTAATATTACCAGTGCCGAGGCCCTTAAGCCTTCTGTTGTCAACATCACAGGTCCCCTTATTCGTATCCTTGGAGACAGATTTACATGGCAGGTCAAGGTGGCTGTCTTAGAGACACTGACTCTTCTGCTAGCTAAGGTAAGCTATTTTCAACATATCTAACTCGTACATGCTACCCTGGAATCTATCTTGGTAGACCACCCCTTCTGCCATTGAAATGTGGTCTTTCAAGAGATGTGTTCTCTCAAGACAGTTTTTATTAGCTCTACTGGTCATAGACAAGCAGAGCTTATACGATACCGCATTATCCGGAGTTCGTCCGTCCGAAAACAATTTCATGTTATCGCTACTCCTCCTAAACCATACTGCATATTCACTTTTAGAATTCATATATGTTTTCAGCGTAACATGTAATTGGTCTAAAATGAAATTCAGCCTCGTCAAATCAAAGAGGGCCAGTTTAGGGGCCAAAATAGTAATATATTGTTATCGCTACTCCTCCTGAACCGTTAGTCACATAAACATGGGACTACCACTAATGTATTCAGCATAAGTCTAGATGGTCTAAAATCAAATTCAGCCTGGGTTGACCAATAGGGGCCATTTTTAGGGACTTTGCAAATTTACCATTTTAACTCTATGTAAATCTTGATATTGCTTCTCCTCCTAGACCATACTACATATTCACTTTTAGAATTCATATATGTTTTCAGCATAACATGTAATAGTTTAAAATGAAATTCAGTCTTGTCAAATCAAAAGGGGCCAGTTAAGGGGCCAATACAGTAATATCTTGTTATTGCTACTCCTCCTGAATCCTAAGTCATATAAACATGGAACTACCACTAATGTATTCAGAATAATGACTAGTTGGTCTAAAATGAAATTCAGCCTGGTCAACCAATAGGGGCCATTTTTAAGGACTTTGTCAAATTTACATATTCACTTGTAGACTTAATACATGTTTTCAGCATAACATGTAGTTAGTTTAAAATGAAATTCAGCCTTGTCAAATCAAAAGGGACAAATTTAGGGGCCAAAACAGTAATATCTTGTTATTGCTACTCCTCCTGATACGTAAGTCATATAAACATGGGACTACCACTAATGTATTCAGTATAATGTCTAGTTGGTCTTAAATGAAATTTAGCCTGGTTCAACCAATAGGGGCCATTTTTAGGGACTTTTTTCAAGTTTATCTATTTAACTCTATGTAAATCTTGTTATTGCTACTCCTCCTAAACGATAACATGTAGTTGGTGTCAAATAGAATTCAGCCTTAACAAATCAAAAGAGGCTAGTTAAGGGGCCAAACAGTAAAATCTACTCCTCTTTTATCATAATGCTCATGACATTCAGACTTTCAGGAGTAGCAATAACAAGAAATTGTTTACCAACTGAAGGATTGACAGACTTGATATATCAAGTAAATGAGGTAGTTTGTCTAAATTAAATTCAATCTGGTCTGACTCATTAGGGCCATTTTATAGATTTGGTTGAGTTACACATAATATACAATGGAGTTATCCTAACTTGTAAAATAACAAGACATATCAACAGATAATTAACGCTAATGCATTCAATATGATGTCTAGTTGGTCTAATATGAATCAAGACCTAATTGGACCTAATTGGACCTCTAAGTGTCGCTCACTTAAGGGAATATAGTAAAACCATATTTAGGCCGTTTTAAATCATTTTATTATTCTTCGTTTATCCATGTATGTACAAGTAAAGCTACAGGATCTGTGTATCTCTGGTTTATATGACAACATGGCACTTGGAAGACATTTTCTTATAAGTGGTCTCTCAAGACAGGTGGTCTCTCAAGACAGGTTCTACTTTACTTACTGTAAATCTAAAAGTTTTGGTAGAACTCTGTTTTTCCAAATAGATTGCTTTACATTTATTAGTGAGACAATTTTTGAAAGAGTCATGATACAGGTATATGCCTACATGGTATTGTGCATCTTAATGTATGCAAGAGATTTTTTTTTTGAGTAGGTTTTCTAGTTTAATAACAGGAAAATAAACTTTTCAGGAATAAAACTGAACTTACTTGACTCAGATTTAACTTTTTTTTTAAAATTTTAGATAATGACAGATAAATGAAAAGAAAATATATAAGCATTGAACATTGGTAGTAAGCATTTTTTATTTCATAAACAAATAGCTCTCTAACTTTGATATTTTCATTTTGTTTGATTGTAGGTTGGAGCACAGTTGAAGCCTTTCTTACCCCAGCTGCAGACAACATTTTTGAAGGCTATGAATGATCCACAAAGATCTGTACGACTGAAGGCGGCATCAGCGCTTGGAAAACTTATTGTCATTCACACAAGAGTAGATCCTCTTTTCACAGAATTGCACACAGCAATCAAAACTGCTGCCGATAATAGTGTTAGGTAGTTGTCAGTTTTTCGTTTTTATGTCCCTGCCATGAAATGGCTGAGGGCATATAGTGTAACCCCTTACTGTTTTTTTGTCATAATTTAGATGGCGATTCTTGAATTCACCAATCACAGACTGCCAAAACAGTGGTCTTAATCATGAAGAAATTGTCTTTATAGAATAGAAGGCTGGTGTCTAGTATAGATTCCTAAATGAAAGCGAGGAATTGATAACGGCATAATTTCACAAGTGGACGTCCTTGCAGATTTTAAATCCTTGCCTTTATTTTATCTGGCAGTTCTGCCCTCGATGGAATCATATTTTGCGAATCTTGTATCTAAGATTATGAATCAATCAGCTAAGAATTACTTGTGCTGACCCGTTTTTGTTTCAGCTTTTAAGAAATTTGTTTCAGAATGCAAAATTTAATTCCCTGATGTTGAGAAATCACAATTTTAATTTCTGGTGATTTAACTACAAATCTGTGGAATTAAGTACTCATGAAAAATAAGGAATCTACACTATTTCAGGGTGTCAATCAGAAAGAATAATTTAGATGTAACAGAATAGAGGTTTCCTCTATTGTGTGACACTATTCAGACTTGTAAAGGATGGATATTGACGAGTACTCCTCTGTGGGATGGACCTGTGTAAAGACGTATAAACATATTAAGCGAAGAGAGGAGTTGTTCAAGATTGCTTTTTACAAGTCATGTCTTGCCTGCTTAAGCAACCCACTGGATTAAAGGACTACCTGACTTTTGTGGTCTAGATGCATGTTTGCCGAAGTGGGTTTTTTAATACATAAATCACCTGAAATAAGACCTGTCACATGTGATCATACTTGCATTTTCTCTTTGAGAGTTTTAGAAAATAAAGGATTGATAAGCCAAGGACTTCAAATCTGAAAATCTGTTTACAGTGATAGTGAGAAGTTTCATGTGAATGTATGTTCCACTTGACTATCGCTCTGCATTGCATTTACAGTCCAACCAGTTTTAAGACAACATCCAAGGGAAAGAGAAAAAACGGGTCACATAAGATAGGTTGTCTCTTAATTCTGGTAATTTTTATAGGAAAAGGACATTTTGGGAACCATACATTTAAGTTATATAGACAAGTAGTCCTTTAATATGTAGGGTCACTATGGCACTGTATTTATCTTGCGAACTTATTGTATATATCTCCACTTTCAGGGACACTGCGTTACAAGCCCTGCGCTTCTGTGTTACTGGGGCCGGCAGTAAGATGTCGGACGTGTCGAGGAAGGCCATCACGGCGACAGTGCTGGGTCTGATTGGTGCAGAGGAGGACTCTACACGTAGTGTAGCAGCGGGATGTGTGGGAGCTTTGTGTGCCATCCTGCCGGACGAGGAGCTGGCTGATGTCATGATACAGCATCTACTTGGTCAGTGTACAGGCAGACAGTATTACGGCCATGTTTGGATCCAGTAAAATTGCCATTATATCAAGTTTGCAACAATATCAAATTTACAGTAATCAAGAGACAAATGTTTCACAATTTGTCCCAAAGGGTTATAATGTAATTCTCGTTTTATATTGATATTCAGTGCATCTATCAGGATAATTATTGTAATGATAGCATCTTTCGATTTTATAAGTTATAACTATTTTAGGCATAATTTTCCTTGTAATCAAACTTGGAAAAATGAGTACTTCATTTAAATTGGCAGTTTAAACATAATTCATAACTTTCTTGAAATCAACTACTTGCGATGCCATTTTATAAGTTATTTTTTACATGTAAAATCCACAATTGCTGCCAAAAATTATTGCTGGTTGCTGTAATGCAAATATGCTATTCTATCAACAAATTAAAATTGATGTTAATTTGTTCCTATGAAATCTTTGCCATTTACTAAGTGTGCTGTCTTGTTCAGTGCTGTTGTTACAAGAGTTCATTGTATGTTTCAAGAGTTCATTGTATGTTTCTATGATAACTTCTTTAACTTCTGCTCCTTCAGAAAAACAGTATGTTAGGCTAGGTAATAATAGATTTACAGGTGGTATAGTAATAAAGATGCTTTTGACAAACAGTTGGCCAGCATACCTGCCAACCCATTCTTGAGCAAAACGGTAGCTTAGCATGCACACTCCCTGAGCAGGTCAGAAAATCAATATGCGTTCGGAGCTACAGCACAATGGTAGGCTACCATGTGAATCGGGCATCCGTGGCCGAGTGGTTAGCGTGTTCGACTTCGAATCTAAGGGTCCGGGGTTCGATTCCTGCAGTGCCACTCCACGGTTGGCTGTCCCTGTCTTTCGGATGAGACAGTAAAAACCGAGGTCCCGTATCACAGTAGTTGCTGGCACGTTAAAGAACCCTCCCTGCTCTACGGCCATAAGTGCTGAGCANNGTGAAATATTTTTGAGTGGGACGTTAAACAACAACAAAACAAACAAACCATGTGAGTAGGTAGGGTTGGCAGGTATTGGCCAGAGTAACATGTTTTACATGCTATCATTTTGTATTCTTCAGATAAGGAAGGTGGATTGGACTGGAAGCTACGACACGGCAGAAGCATCGCATTAGCCATAGGTCTAAAGGAGGCTCCTGGCCAACTCTGGAAGGAGAACTTCCAATCTAGCATTACCAGTGTTATCTCTGATCTTACTGTGGCTGACAGAGTAAGTAAATTTGGGATTCTTTATGCCCCCATAATAGGAGATTTGGGGCCACATCATTTTATCCTGTCCGTTTGTCTCTTTGCAACAAAAACTTTAACGTTGGTCATAACTTTTGAAGGGTGTTCATATTTCACATGTGTGTTCCCATTGACAAGACCTTTCTATAGGTATCAAAATCTTTGACCTTGTGACCTTGACCTTAGAGTTTGACCTACTTTCAGAAAACTTTAACCTGGATATCTTTTGAACTATAAGAGATAGGCCTTTCATATTTCACATATAAATTTCTCATGTCCAGAGCATTCATAAATACCAAGACTCTTAACCTAGTGACCTTGACCTTTGAGTGTTACCTATTTTTTAAAAAGAAAAACATTTTGACCATATCTTTTGAACTATACTGCAACATGACTTTGCTGCCATACGGAGATATCAGGGTTCCACAAACACATCTTGTTTGAATTCCAAAATCAGTTTTGTGTTTGATTTAGCACCTGGTTCTGTTGGGTTCTTGATCTTATTCCCTATTGTTGAAAATTATGTCCGTGTCTTTATCCCATGGTGGGTAGATGGGACCTTTGAGTCTTGGGTGGGCAGCATACCTAGGAGAAGGAAATCTTTGGCAGTCATACCTAGTTTTTGGGGGCTTATCGTAAGTCAAGCAAGACAACCCCAACTGGCCCTCAAGACTGGGATTGGACATGGGGTTAACTCTGCTACTCTGTAGAAAATATCTCATTACAGAAACCATAAACACTAAACAGCTTGATGCTACAGATGTATTTATTTGATGGTCTTGTTAGAGTTCTGACATGAAGAGAATTTAGGTTACGGTATTTATATTGAGGGTGTAAACCCTATCAATTAATCACCCTTATGTCTTGTATTACAGATTCCCCTTTGTCTGAGTGGATTACGAGCATTAGGATACCTCATTAAGCATCAGTTACAAAACTTAAAGGAAGATTCTAGTCACATGACAGTCCTCATCAAGGTACGTATCAGGTGTATGAGTCGTCTCTGATTTACCTGTGGTCGGGGCTGCCTTGGCTTAGTGGTTATTGTATTCATCTTCTAATCCTGAGGTCCGGGTTTTGTGCCCAAGACATGTTGCGGCTGGCTGTCCCTGTCTTTCTGATGAGACAGTGAAAACCGAAGTCCCGCGTCACAGCTAAGTATCGACACATTAAAGAACCCTCCCTGCTCTTCAGCCATAAGTGCCAGGCATAGGCAAAATTTGTCGCCCTTCATCAACACGGTTACGTCTCCATTTAGGTGAAAGATTCTTGAGTGGGACATTAAACAACATTACAAGCAACCATCCAACCAACCAATTTGTCAAAGCATAAACTTTATATCATAGCCCTCCCCACCTTTGCTTCCAGCCTGACTAATGTCAGTTCCACTTTAGTGACAAAAGCTTGAAGAAGCTTGTTCATTGCTCTGGCTCTTGTAGCCTGAGTTTCTTTTCCAACTAAAATGAAAGGATGGCACTAAAAGAATAAAGCATCAACAAAAGGGCCCAATTGGGACATGCATTAGAAGAACACCATGTAGACAGCCAGTCATGGGTCTGTAATATTCCGCTTTTGTTTGAAGCTTGAGGTCCAGGGTTAGAGTCTAAGATGTGCCGTTTCTGGTTTTACTTGTCCTTTGGATTAGACAGTAAAAATCAAGGTCCAGTCTCAGATGCCAGCATGTAAAATACCCTCCTTGCTCAGTGACCTGGAGTCCCCAGTAAAAAAAAATCAAGGTCCAGTCTCAGATGCCAGCATGTAAAATACCCTCACTGCTCGGTGACCTGGAGTCCCCAGTAAAAAATCAAGGTCCAGTCTCAGATAGAGCATGTAAAATACCCTCACTGCTCGGTGACCTGGAGTCCCCAGTAAAAAAATCAAGGTCCAGTCTCAGATGCCAGCATGTAAAATACCCTCACTGCTCAGTGACCTGGAGTCCCCAGTAAAGGTTTAAGTTGGTAGCTCTTCACCTAAAATCTGTGACACCTCATAATGTTTGGAAGATTTTTGTGTGGGACAATATGAATAATCAAATAATTTACTTCTTTTTCTGTAGGGGCTGAAGAATGATTCAAATGATGTTAAACAACTGGTAACACAGATCATTTCCTGCCTGGCTGATGCTGAGGGCACCTTGCCGATATCTGTAGTCAAAGCTATAGTACCAGCTCTGGTGATGGGAACCAAAGAAAGAAATACGATGGTCAAATCAAATAGTGAATTTGCTTTAATTGCTGTATTAAAACTGAGAGCATCTAACTCATTTTTACAAGTACGTATGTTTGCTACACCAGGGCATTGGATAATCTGTAGTGTACCTTTTTTGATTCACCTCGTTTCTCTGTCTGCATCATTAAATTTACCCAGTGTTTTTGATTTGCTTTGAATTTCTGAATCAACATTTTTACTTAAGAAAAAGAGAACTTCTGGATTAACATTCCTACTTTAGAAAAAGGGAACTTCTGAATAATAATTTCTACTTAGAGGGAATAAGATATTTTGGGTCTTTTGATTTTGCACAGGATGGAAGATTTTCTTTAAGTGGTGGTAATAAAGAGTGTTATTTTGTATTGTTATTACACAGACTGGTAGAGATGGTATCATAAATTGAAATATTGTGATATTTAATATTTTATGATTGATTGCTTTCATGTCGTCAGTTATTCAGTAATTAATGTTTTGGATTTGCTGTGGCTCATTGGTTAGCATGTTCACTTTCTGAATCCACGTCCTGCTGTCCCCATCCTTTAGACAAGACTAAGAAACTAAGGTCTTGTTTCACAGTAGCTGTCGGCATGTTAAATAACCCACACTACTCAATGAGTGTAAATGCCAAGCATAGGCCAAATTTATCGCCCTTATCTGGCATCAATGACATCTCCATATAAGTGAAATATTCTTGAGTGTGATGTTCAACAACAATACAAACAACAAACTTATATTTACATTTCATTTCTAATTGCAGACTGTTATGCCTCAACTTGACGCCGGAATGAGCGACTCTCTTAATGAAGTAGTAAACAAGTCACTCAACAAACTGTGTAAACAAGCAGAGCCACCTGTTGAGGACTTTGATGATACCATACTCAAATGAAAGACAACTCTATTTATTTAAAAGATATAACTATCAAGTTTTTGATGTGCCAGCTACTGGTGAAATTTTAGTGGAACAAATGCTATGTATTACGGCTAGACAGTGGATTAAGTGTACAGATAGCACGGCTGTTAATAAACAATGTGACATTACAGACAGTTGAATGCTGTGAAAGTTTATAAACTTTAAATAACTTACATTTACATTATTAATGAGTTATATGTGCTTTATGATGTGTTACATGCATCCTAGACAGATAAACATTGATTACAGATTAACCTGGACTGAAAATGATTGCTATGGCAACTAAACATCTTGATATGAAGACGAGTTTCTGCAAGACAATAAACTGTATTACTAAATTCTTTGATTTTAAAGCTTTATTTAGCAGGAAAGTGGTTTTCTGTTAACATAACATTATTTTTATGGCCTATGGCAAAGAGGGCTTATTGATAGAATCTACCCCTCTCGGTCTGTCTATCTTTTAGAGTTTACTTTGAGGCTCTCATGGTTATAGCTAACTAAATTATTTAAGCTTGCACATGATCTGAGAACAAAAATCAGCATAAGTGATCACCTTACAAAGAAAACAGGACATAATTTCAATCAAATTGCGTTATTTTTAAACTTTTGAAGGAGACCTCCTGAACCCTCCTCTGCATACATCCTCTTTTAGCACTTCGCACCTCAGTGGAAGCCTTCAGCTTCAATTTATTCACAGCAAAATAGGCAAGATAGGCTAGATATCTTCCTTGCTTTGAAAAGTAAAATACAGTGAAGTGTAGTGAGGGTAAGTAATTTGTACTGTGATGTAATTAATGGCATACCACACCTAAACAAGGAAATAAAGATCGTAGATACAGAAGGGTATACTTAAAATAAACCCAAGCTTCTAGCTTGTGCACTTATACATGTACCTGTGCTGAAATAGGATGCCATTTTAAATCAATACTACTACATTTGGTGGGAGTGGCATGGCTCAGTGGTTAGCTTGATTACCTTCTGATCATGAGGTTGCTAGTTCAAATCTGCGCTGCAGTTGGCTTTCCCTGTCCTTAGGATGAGACAGTAAAACTTGAGGTTCCATGTCACTGTGGGTGTCGGCAAGTTAAAGAACCCCTCACTGCTCAATGGTGATAAGTGGCAAGTGAAGGCAAAAAGTTTGTCAGCCTTCTTTCACTCTGCATGCACAGATCCAGAATTGATATTTTCCAGGGGGGGGGGGGTCCAAATTTTAAAAAGGAAAAATATATTTTACCAATTCCAGGGGGGGGAGGTCTGGACACCTCCCCCTTTAGATCCGCACATGCCTTGATACATCTATATGAAAGATTCTTTAGTGTGATATTGAACAACAACCAACCAATCACTGCATTTGGAAGACTTATACAACAATATAGAGATCATGTCTTATTTTAAGTGAAGTCTCATGATTGACAAATATCTGAAGCCTTCTACAGTCATATTGTTCATGACCGATTGATGCATTTTGGAAATGCATTAAGTAAAATTGCTACAGTACTGAATCTTATTAAGGAGAAGTGTGAGGGAGAGAGAGTACCTTGCCTACAACACAGTCTCAAAGCCACAATATTTACTACCTTACTGCATGCACGGATCCAGGATTTTTTTCCAGGGGGGGGGTCCAATTTGTAAAAAGGAAAATTAACCCTGTTAAAATGAGAATCAACGCATAATTGACCAAAATTGGTATATATTTTGCAAATTCCAGGGGGATCTGGACCCCTCCCCCCCCTAGATCCGTGCATGTACTGTATCTTATTATGCCAATTGACATGCAAGCCCACCTATCTGATCAGGTTTTTGTTTGTTTAAGAGCTTGATTTGTGGTAGAATTTTGATTTTGGACTGTCCCCATGGAAATAAAGGTATAATTTTTGGATTACTTTTGTTTTTTTAACCTTGTTATTTGTCTTTGTAAGTATCATGTGTGAAATGTTTTTGTTTGGTTGTTGTTTCTTTTAACAAAGATTGAAAAACAAGTTACATATATGTCAACTTATACTACCGCCCCTCTTGGCCCTGATGTTGGTCTGTGGGAGGAATACCCACAAGTGTGACTTGGCTACCACTATGCCATCTCACATACTTCATGACTAACATTTTTTAACAGGGACCTCTGCACTTTGTGTGAGGAAATTATCTGTCAGCATGCGCGGATCCAGGATATTTTTCCAGGGTGGGTCGCTGTTTTCCAGGGGGGGGGGGGGGGCCAACTT
>JACSZP010002405.1:0-12696 GCA_016161895.1 Pinna nobilis | reverse complement strand
TCTATGTGATTTTACGTTCTCAACAACGGTTTCACGAAATATTCATATGTGTGAGACTCATAGTGAGGATTATGAAGCTAACGGGTACAGTTTTGGTGCAGAAATATTAACATGCAGGGCGTGAAATGAAGTGACATAACTAATCCACAGGTAAACTAGCGTAAATAAAGACTTGATTTATATGTTATTCAAAAAATGGAAATTCAATTTGAAGAAATCGAATTTATAAACATTATGAATGTATTTTCTATCCTCGCGAGATACTCTTGTTACTTGGCGTGTCTGACATCTGGAATTGAAAATGTCGTAGAGGAAATAACGTAATAGTTCTTTAAGCACGTCATTTGTTATTCAATAAAATGAAATATTTGACCACGTCAGTTTGACATGACCTTTGCATAAAGTAGACATGCATGTTGAACAGATCACAACTCAATGTATGTCTAATCTTCTAATGTCTGGGGATAATTTATTTTGCGATCATCCTTGCCTTTTCTGTACTCCATTGTAATATCAATACAAACTCTCTGACACATAATCCCCGCGTACCTATAGGTATAACGTCACCCACAACTCATCCATCATGTAAAATTTCATTATCATTGCAATGTTTTTAAGTTTTGCATCGGTATTGCAAAGAAGCAAGTTGATGCCTTATTGTTTACAGATAAAACCTGATACTGCCGGATTTATGTCTGCTGTTTAATATTGCTTCATCTTCGTCATTCTTATTCAGTCGGTTATATAAAAGAAATGAAATTATACAGGCCTCTATCCGGCGTTAAAGGTGTGAGGTTCGCTGATAATATCAAGATCGAGTGTAGATTTGAAAACTAATAAAGCTCTAATGGAGTAAACAGTTGTATGGTTTACTCGTTTTTAAAGTGTAACTAGCACTTTTATATAGTTGACTGAATTCTTTTTTATTGCATATTTAATTGATCGACCTGTGTGTATATTCGAGCACTTTATCATAATATGTCATTTAATGATATCTTTACCTTTAATATTTGTTTCTACCTCCTCACAGGAAATCGAACGTTCGAAGGACAAAAAAAAAGTAAAAATCAACAACAACGACGCTTACTATGTCCTCATAATTTGATATGTAAGATACGATTCTTATGTCAAAAGACTTGAAACATAATATTCGGTACCAAAAATGACCGTTTGACCTTAAAATTAGTCTACGACATTTTATGAAAAACATGTGTTAAGTTTTTGTCTAAAACTGCGAAAGGGCATCTTGTTTTTTCGACATTCACTTGTTGGAGATTTCATTTAGTACAATCTTCCAAAATGGAGATGACCGAACGGAGCTATAAAGGAGAAGACATTCACGAAAGATTACATTTGATTGGTTCAATATGATATTTTCCTCAAGTGCAGATGGCTTATTATCACTCAACTCAGTCATAAAAAGCCCAGATTTAAAGTAAGCAATATCACTAACCAACATACCGAAGGATATTTGAAAATCTACGTCCTTAAACATGAAAAGTCTAGGATAATGTCGGTCTGAACGCGGAAAACAAATGCAAATCCATAGCGGGATGGGACCAAGTGTCCGGAAGGAGTCAGTGTCCCCTGTTGGCATGCCACACCCATAGCAAATGTTCCACGGAACAGTAAAATCGAGCGATAAAACTGAAAGGCGCCGATTTCATTTGGCATTTATAGAAAGTAGCACAGTATTTTCAGTGCTAATTGTTGCGTTTGGTGTATACCACGGTGGTAGATGTTCACATGTACTGCACAACAGAAAGTGATAATTATGATCACAGCTTACCCTTTTGTCGAACTGTTAACTACTCTGAGGTGTTGACGCGTCCAGTAGTTAACGGTAATCTACGGATAAATAGCGTTGTAATTCAAAAGTCTCCCTGAATACATAAAGTCGCTTAATTGTCATATAAATTACCCGCGAAATATGTATTGATGATCAGTTCTTTTTATGAGACAACGCCAGTTTCATCTAGTCCACAATTTGTGTATAAAAGAGGACGTCCTTAACGCTTAAACGACCAAAGCCTGTTAAATTGAAACCAAAGGTGATGCAATATTTTTCATTCAAATAAACAGGGTTTTCAAGATAGCTGGGTTAGAAACAGTAATAAATTAATTTAGCAGATATTACAAAATCATTTCAAGTTAAACAGAAATTCAGTATACAAGTACCAGGGTTCAATGTGAGTGGATTCCACTGTAATGAGTGGTTATAATGACAAAGTCAGTATCATCTAGTCTATCATATTTGTATACAGAGGATGAGAAAATGAATTTATTTTTCTGGTGAATTAAGCGTATTTCATACGATAGCTTGCGATCAGATTTTATACCTGGCATTTTATTTCAAACATGAACGTTGGATATTACCACACACCTAGCGGACATCAACCATGAATAATATCAGATCTTTTTTTTAACTATAAGTGATGTCTCTTGATTGAAAATCTAAACAGTATATTTTATACATACGAAGAAACAGACGTTTTTGAGATGGGATCACTTACAATAATGTAGAATACATCGACAAATTTGTGCTGAAAATAAATAATGGGTCTAATTTTTATTAAGGAATACAAAGTATGGTCGAGTTGGCGTCACTAGAATCTATCTTTTAAAGTGCATTTCAATTCTTGTAGCTTTTAATTCATTTTCCACGTGATTAAATTTTGATTACCCAAGCTCCTAAAATAAGTAAGAGCACGTTTGTATTCCGATCCCGTATATATACCCCGATGCCTGTTTTTCAATACTAGAAAAGCTAGAATTCCTTCAAAGTAAATCCATTCCACGTCATGCATATCAAATCGAGGACTAAGTTTCCTAGATATATCGATTTTGTGGAGATTTGCAACAAGAACATTATTGATCACCTTCGCCAATCAGATCACTTACTAACTCACGGCCTTCTCGGAGAGGGCATTTGTGACTGTTATAACAATAGGGGATGTTAATAACAGGAGATGCTGACTTCTTCTGGACTCCTGGTATCATTCTTATGTTAATTCTTGTGGGTTCCTCATGCTAAAATTGCAAATAATCCCAAAATCCCACATTATAGCAGTTTTTACCCTAATTGTGAAATTTTCTTGGTATCTCTCAATCTTCGAACATTATCGCTTAGTGATCCTTCTTGTTTACATACATAAACATCAAGGGTCATTTTCCATCGTGATGTCGATTTTATTTCATTACATTTTGCCATATTTCAACTAGTTGTATCCATGCTGAACAACTGACTCCGTTTTAACGTTGAACGCGTCTTACCTGAAATCATTAGTCCATTACTTAGCGTTTCCTGACGGTCTCAGCTCTATGGCGTGTATTTGGTCCAATTACTTTTATTACAATTTAAGTTTCCCTCTAATGGTTCTAAATGATCAATCAATTTTTTCTCGACTTAGAATAAATATTCACTAGCTATTCAATAGTGTTGACACATCAGTCAGTTATATACACATCAGTAAGTATATAATCGTCCGATTTTTTTTATTACTGGCGATAAAGCCGTATTGCTGCTTCTGACATATAAAGCTTTTATGTATTAAGGTTTATAAGATCGTTTTAATTTGTCCGAAGTGATGGAAATACCGGGATGCCGGATCTAATTGTTATAAGCATAGATTGACGTAAATACTTTTAAAAATACCATAATAAAATTCAATGAACTCTCAGTTCATAGTTGATCATTTTCATCTTAGAAACCTACATATCAGAAACGTAATCGGAATGTTGCCATTCATTCCTTTTGTATACACGTGTATTATATATAGGGCAATGAAGAAAATGTAGTTTTATCTATACATGTGAATATAAAGTATTTATATGTTGTCTCTATGAAATATAAGTTGATTATGAGAAAAAGTTTGCCAGTGTACTTGCTATAGGCAGGTGGTCCCTTCCCGGGTACATTTACACCCAGATTCTACCCTGCTCGAATACAAAACTGGCCACCACCATATGACTAAAACATTGCAGAGTATGAGGCAAAGCAATAAGAAAAGCAAAACGCAAACCATATTCCTTTCCCAAACATTGTAGGACACGGGTCTTTAGGAATATGACTGCGTAATGTGTTCTCATGTAGAATTAAGATATACAAGACTAAGATTTTTCCAATATTCCCTCCTCACAGCCAGATGTGTCACATCGACATTGAAACGTCCGCTCATACATCATCATATTTGATATATAATCGACTTTACCTAATGATGAATGATTTTGATATAGCACAATAAACGGGATAATCACTAAAGCCCTACGAACGGTGAATAGTTTTCTGTTCTCATTTCCGAATGTCTGTTATACTTAGGGTTATATCGATCAAGGACAAAACTGACAATGCTTCATCATATGGCCATCAGGCTATGATTTATTCATTTATATGACCTGCTACATACTTCATTTGACCTGCTACACACTCAATGTGACCTGCTACACACTTCATGTAACCTGCAGTTAGTGATATCAGAATCTTTTGACTGTAAATTTGATATATTATTTACTCTTACATTCAGACATTGTATGCATGTTAATATAGTGCCACTCTTACCATGGCAGGGTTATCTGAAAGTCTTTCATAGCATTGTTTCCTTAAATTTTCGACCATAATGTTAATCCAGTATTAATGCCACATTGTGCATTATCTCTTATACTTTATTTCATTGATTGTCCCTCGTTCATTATCTTGGATATTGTTAATGCAATTATGCTCTCTACATGTTAAACCAATTCCCTTTTCTTGACCTAAATGTTCTCGTTTAACTGAATCGTTATTCAACATCCCGTTCAAGAACAATTCACACTTAAGGATCTACATGCACCCCGGAGTACCAGTCAGGTGTTTCGAATCATAACTTATGGTCGGAAGTAAGATTCATACAGCGTTGAGAGCTTGGTAATAACACCCACTCTAAATATCTCCAGCCAAATAACACACAAAATACGACCGTTTGGTGTTCCCTCGATAATGTCCTTTTTATCTCGTTGAAGACTATTACTGGATTAGACATATTCGAGAATCCGAAACATAGGTAACATAACTGGTCACATGCGTTGTGCAGAAGTTGTTTACCTTTTCCGGAGCACCTGAACTCATCCCTGGTTTAAGTGGGGATTGTGTCATTCTCATTTTACTTTTTGCGTTGTTGTGTGAATAACTGGTTAAGTGTTGCCTCTTTTTCTTTTGGCCATGGTGTTGTCTGTAGTTTGAGCTTTGAATTGCTAATACCCTCATTGACATTCTTCAAAGCTCCTTTTGGCGACTTATGTTTATTGAATGGGATTTAGTTTAGAACCCTGTACATTCTGCATTAAAAGCGATCGCACTAGGCAGACCTTTTTTCCAAATGAAAAAAGAAATTAAAGAAGAGCTATTGATAAAAGTAATTTAGTTGGTTCTATAAAGGTATTGATATCAAAGTGTTGCAGTGTCACAAAAATTGAAAGTTTAATGGACTGGTAAAGTAAATGATGGACAGATGATGCTACGTTTACATCATAATCATCAAATTTCGTCTCTAAATGAGCTATAATTTTCCATAACTGTTATTTCATATCAAATTTCTCTTGCCTGAGGTGAGATGTGCATATGTATTTGTTTTCAAAATTTACATACTGATATAGAGTTCCCTTCTTAAGGAGCAGTAAGTACGAAGGCAGAACATACACGCACTGTTCTCATTGTTAATTGGTGTCATGTTGTGTAAGTTCACAATTCTAGTGCACAATTTCTATTTTCGTTTTGTTCTGATGATTAGCAAATTAAATACATAACAGTGAAAGATGATCTCCGTACCGCCGGCAGTGCAAAGACAATTTATCTAAGTTTCAATCTTTAACTAATATTTTCTTAAGTGAATGACAATAGCACTGTCACATGAAACGAAATTTTCTACAGCAAAAACATACCAATTGAGAATTTCCAAATCAACTAAAACAGCTTCGGTGAGTCTCTTTGTAAGTTAGTATTCTAATTTCGTATTCATACAAACCGCTATGTGTGATTTAGTTTGGTTTATGTTCAAGTGTCTCTCCTGTCACATAATATTATGCATGCTATTTAATCGTCCCACTTAATTTGTGAGTAGTTATATGAGATGATAAAACTTTGCCGTGAAATGAATACGAGAGTCGACGACATTAGTGTCTGTCAGACTGACAACAACGTATATTTCATGGTGTCATTTTATTATAAAGCAGACTCTATATTCTATATACGCCGTGTTATATATCATTTATGTATGTGAATTTGTACTCCTGCTTTCACTTAAATTATATATTAAATTTAGCCTACCCTCATCCTTTATCATGGGATATCGAGTCTTTAGCCCATGATCCAAAGATGAGGTGGAGGGGAATCCGAATTTTAAGTAGCAACTTAAAAAGTAGAATATTAACTGGCATGCTTTGAAATAATACTCTGCTCCAAGAAAACTTGTTTTAGTGCGGCAAATTGCATACGATATATTGTCACTTCAAGATATCACATAGTCCATATGTATCAAAGTGACGAACGTGATTTAGGAAAGTTAAATGATTACGGCCTATGAAAAGTTTACGTTTTCAAAGAGGAACTTGACGCAAATATATCTCTATAACACTCCTCTTATGAGATATAAGTTGAATTCGGACTTCCGTCCTGATGCTCAGGTTTTCATTTGAAACCAGTAATTCGTTGTGACATATTGTTTGTAAGATGTGTACAATGTACATACCGACAGTTCTTGTCCTTGTTACTCCACTAATAAAATATTATTTTGTGATACGGATTAAGAATTTTCTTAATGACAAATCATTTCTAAAAAGGAGTTTTATTTTACCAGTCAGTTTACTGATATGGAGAGTTGAACACTTGTTGAATTCCTAAATGATAGCCCACGACCTGCAAAACATTCTACATAATTATGTACTTTTTTATTCTTAACAAACTACTACTGTTTTGAAAGAAACTCTTTGTTTTATAAGTAATTATAAAAGAGAAATAAAGAAAATTTAATTGCGAAAACTGCATTGTATTGGAAAAATTGCATTGAGCACTGTTTCAAATGCAGCAATACATTCAAGAAAATATTAGCGTTGCAATCGGAGTAATTGATTTAACGTCATTTAACATGCAATTCTGTCAATGTGCCCAATAGTATGTGTAAATAGCGACAGAGAGTAAAACTAACAATCACTTGTTAGTTAATGGAATTAATCACTATTGTATCAAGATTTTCTTATTAACCCCAACACTTAAGAAGTATTGAATAAGACTTAATTGCACAGAGATAATTCAAGTGATATCGATTGCTCATTATTTACGGTTTATTGTTTCTAGGCATTTCTGAAGTTGGTATTTCTTCTTTTCTTTAATGGGCCGCCGTGTTAGCGTGTTCGACTCCGAATCTAGAGGTCCAAGGTTAGAACCCAAGCCACGGTACGGATGGCCGTCCCTGTCTTTCATATGAGACAGTAAAGAAAGAGGTCCCGTGTCATTGTAGGTATTGGCACGTTAGGGAACCTTTCCTGCTCTACGGCTATACGTGCCGAGCATAGGCTTTTGTCGCCCTTCACCGACACACGGTGACGTCTCCATATAAGTGAAATATTCTTGAGTGGGACGTTAAACAACAACTAACAACCAACCTTACTTTTCCTTTAAATTTTTCATGAAGATACTGCTGTTATGGATACCGTAAACGTCCATATACAGCTGTTGGTCTCATTTGAGGGATCCAATCTTGATAAACAGGGAGACAAAACTCTGTCAAAGACGTAATTTAATTATGTCCATTGCAGTTAATAATATTCAAGCGACCATAACAATTTCTTGGCATTTAATACATTTAATTAATTAAAAGTATACCGCTAAAATGTCCAGGTTCAAAGAAGTTTTAAGGTATTGCCAACTTTCCCTTTATCAGCAGATTAGATTGACTGCATGGTGTGAATAGTACTACATTCTACTTACTACTTTTGTTGTTGTGCTGTTGTTAAACGTCTCAATCGGGTCACCAATAGATGCTNNTCAACGAGCAAACTGTTATACAGGGCCTAATTTATTTCCTGTCAAATCGAAAAAAAAATTAACAGTATAATATTCTGTATTCTTTGCTGATCAGTACAAGGAAGATCGAAACTTTACTGTATTAAACAAGATATGAAATACAAAAACCATTGCTTGAACTTCATGTATTTTGTTTCATATACAATTTATTTTCTATATACATGTTTTTCTCTAGCAGATGGAAGATACTCACTCAACGTACCAGTGGTATATGTGGCATTCTCCGGTGACCTAGTTTTTAATTACACCATTCCTTCAAATGTGACGCATCCAAAAGCCTTCATCAAGCTACTGGCTACGTCATCCAACAAGAAACGCGAAATTACAACACGTGGTTTACCTGTTGGAAGTTCTTCCGGAAATGTTCGAATATTGTGTGGCACAATTGAATTTGCGGCACCACATTTCATTGAAATGCATGCATACGTCGGTGGCCCCATTTTAGTGACAGTGCCACTAAATGTGAGATGGCCAACTTTTAATATACGGCTACCAAATCAACATATCGCCTTAACTCAACCGGTTACATTATATTTGACTTCAGAGGCAGCGTGCAATTCGCTGCTTAAACGATATTCGTTTCAGATAAATTTAGAATTTACAGAGGATCGTATATCTAATAGTTCTAGTAGTCAAGAAGCACCTCATATCGTCCATACATATCCAGTTCTAAATATAGCCAAGAAGGTTACAGAGATTACTTATACATGTGATATTTTCGATTCCAAAGGGAAATTCCAAGCCATTCTGAAGAATAGTTTTAATATGAGGAAACATATAATTGAAAGTAATATTTTGGATGTAAGATGGAGTTCAGCGTATACGCTTAGTATATATTCCGGAAGTGTTTTTCCATGCACCGGTCATTTATCTGTTATATACAGCCAGCCAGAATGTGTATCTAAAGAAGATAAGATCAGAGTGTATATGCTGCAAAGGGAAGTGTCGGGCTCGTTAGCAGCCCCTTTGCAGCGTAAGTTTGTGACAGAAAAGAAGGCAGATCCTGACCGGACGTTTGTTATTTTTGGATGTGAATTATTTAACCATATGGCAGCAGGGTATTGTTTTGTATACGTCAGCATGTCAAAGAGGGGGTCTGTAACAGATCAGCGTTCTTATTGTATATCATCGCATCCTGATTCAGGTGAGATTTTACTGTTATTCGGCTTTTTTCCGTTAAACCCTTAAAGTAAAGTTGAAGACCGTATCAAAGAATATTCGAAATGTCAAGTCCTAAAAATATGACAAGTCTTGAAAAATAACCGTCTCAACGTGGAAAACAAATGCAAATCCCTAACGAGATGGGACCAGGTGTCAGGAAGAAGTCAGCATCCCCTGTTGGCATGTCACACCCGTCGCAAATATTTTACGGACATCGCGGGAGTTCGGTAAAATGTCAATTTCAGTTGAAAAAATGATATGTAGATGCAATCAATACAATCGATTATTCCTTATATGTCACAATGGATATATAATGGATTCAGATCTATAAAGGTAATTCACAATGTAGTGTTGACCAAGAAATTATTATATTAAGACCTTAGTAGTAAGCCCACCTGTCTATAAAGACCAAAATTGGAAATTTTGCTCAATAAATGATATATATGGTCAATATAGAGGGTGACATCTTTCACTTATCTCAGGTGGGGGAAATAAGAATAAAGCGAAAAGAAAAAGTAACTTCAAACGAGGAATAGCAATATTCTTTTTCGCAATTTATCCTACCCAATGGATACAAAATCAAATATCTGAATTGTGTCGGAACGTATACCCGGTGCATTCATATTTTCCTCGGATGCAGTATTTCAAAATCTGATTTAATATAATTTTCTTAAATGTTGAAAAATTGTTAGCACTTAAACTTCAGGAAGACATACTTTCATTTTGACACGTGAAATTACCCGTAAAAAGATAATTATTGGAATATGCATTTTAGAGAAATCGAATGGAGTTGTAATATTTAACAATGCTGGTAGAAATACAGGTTTTTATTAGAGTTATGGACGATTTCAAACTCTCTCAGGCTTCTGTTTGATCAATGATCATTGGTGCTGAGATTTGTTTGACTAACGTGAAATGTCGAGATTAAAAATGACATAATAATTGCCTAACGCGAAAACGACAGTAAATCAGATACTTTTCATTTGTGTTTTGAAATATTTACGTGAATGAACATGCAGTGCCCTATTTCTTGTCATAAACTAACCAATGTGTAAGTGCTAAGAACGGCAACTAGAGATAAGATCCTGGGGGCAAGATACACCTACAAATTAGTCCAGCAGCTGGTGCTTATNNCATGGAACATTTGCTAGGGTCGAGACATGCTAACAAGGGAGAGAGGGGATATTGGTCCCTTTCAGACAGCACTTGATTCCTTTCCGTTTGACTTTTATTATTATTCTATATTTTCAGATTGTATTCCGCGTTCTACAGGACATTTTTATGTATTCTTCTTCGTATAAGACAATATAATGTGATAATTTGGAGTTATTTAATTCATGTTGGTTTTAGTCGGAAAAAGGACATACATAAGCAGTATCAAACTTTTGGATTTTGAAGAGGTGTAACAAATGTAACATTTTAATATCTTATCGACTTAAAAGAATTAAGACTTTATGAAACACTTTTATAATTACACCACATTGATATCATGCCACTTTATACACATGCGTGAGGATTTAGTAGTTTGATATTGAAAACGCTCATTGGTCGCGGCCAAGTGTGAAACCACAATTATTTTGTTTACTTTATTCGTTGAAATTTCAATGAAGAACACAGACTATCTTCACTTCAAATTTTCTCACTCGTCAAAAGAGATAAATTCAACGTCAAAATGTACCATTATATAATTACCTTTTTATTCATATTTCTAAGAATGGTAAGGAAAAGTACAACACAATCTATTAAGCATCAGTAAAGAAAAATGGAACTGGACATGTAACAGGTCGATACTTAGTTTGGAAATATTCTTCTACTCTTTCAGTTAAATGAAAATGGGGGTTGAAATATTTGGGTTTTTTTAATATTCGAAACATTGAACGAATACAAATGGTACACATCTCAGTTATTTCAACAATAGTAAGCTCTACTTTTAAGTTGTTTGAATTATTTTCCTTTTCAAATACACTTAGGATTGATTCACTGACACAATTTTGGTCTAAATTAGGGGTTTGCTGTTTAACTTAGGTCAGTAGACGTCTGGTCCAGTAAGTAATGAAACTTGACTAGGATGTTTTGTATACACTATTAGGCTTGCGTTTCGAGGAAATAATTCCAATTATATCTTATTTCGCATACCCCAACATACTTTAAATTAAGAAAGTAAAATTCTGATTTGTAAATTATAAATATAAATATTACACGAATACAGCTTAGTGCAATGGGACCCATTTATATTGAATCCTTCACAATCACACAAATCACATTATTTTGATTTCCCCCATATATTACTTTATTACTTTTATAACTCCGTTATTTTGAAAACCCTATTTATTAAAAAAAAACTGTTCAGCTTCGGTTTTAATGTATCCTGATTCGACAATATTCAATTTCTAGAATCTTGTATATTAGGTGAGAAAAAACGGAAAAAAATCTAAATGAATGAAAACATTTCTCTGGATCCGCCTCGCTTCTTTAATTTACACGTTTGTCTTGAGATCATGGGGTCACGTGTTCGAATCAGAGCCGCGCTGTGGTGTGTTATTCTGCTTCGGATGAAATAGTAAAAAACCAGCGTCCCATGTTATTGTTGGTATTGGAACGTTAAAATACCTCATTGCTCCAAGCCAAAGTGTCGGGTATAGGCCAAATTTCTCGCACTACACCGGCATACGGTGACGTCTCCATATAAGAAAGATTCTTGATTCAGTTCAACCAAACAAGCATAGATATGTTTTGAATAGCGTGATTGAAGTTGATTTGATTGAATTTAATTTTCCAATCTTATATACATTATACAACCGAAAAAGCACATACCTTACATGGATGTTTAGATATGTTCGGCGAGTAGCTACCTGTATTAAAATATCTATACGCCAAGCACGTCTCTATATCAGTAAAACGTTCTTGAGTGGGACGTTAAACAACAATACAACCAACCAACTATACGCCAAGTACCATAATAAAACTACAAAACAAACTTTACCAGAGGTGAGGTAGTGGCTTGCTACTTGAAAAGAATATTTATTATTAAATTACAACGAGATTCAAACTAGAACTTGAATATTACAATTTTTTTATGTTTGAAGCTTTAAGATTTTATGATGTGTTACAATTCTATTTGGAAAGACTCCAAAGGGATCCGTATATATCCGCATATTTGTATACAAGTCATACATAATTGTAATGCATCCTGCTAAAAGTCTGCATGTATAAAACTCGTAAATCGAGTGACTTTAAAGCCCCGTGAAATACGGCGGTGAGCATAATCGTGCTGTTATTGTTATAAAATGGATGTACTTGCATCATGTATGTATTAAATGCATTTTCAAGTTCTAAATTACATTAATACACGGAATTATTATCATTGTGGGTATACAGACCACTTTTCCCAATATACAAAATTTCTACCTCCGCAAAGAGCTAACTATCCCCTCCGAAGGTATCTTTTATTGTCTAGTGTCCAGCAATTATCCCTAACA
>JACSZP010002401.1:0-17450 GCA_016161895.1 Pinna nobilis | reverse complement strand
TGTTGTAGTTATACCTTGTTGTACTATATCTAGTTGTTCTGTTGTAGTTATACCTTGTTGTACTATATCTAGTTGTTCTGTTGTAGTTATACCTTGTTGGTTTTTGTTTTGTATAACTACCTTGTTCTACTCCTGCAGATTCGATATGAGATGATATTGCAGTAGTATCAGCTGCTATACTTAATTTTTCAGAGACTGTGGTTATTGCAGAAGTTATATCTTGTCCTGTAAAAGATTCTGATGGAGTAGTGGAGGTTGTAACATCAGTATATCCACTATGATCTACTATGTATGTAGTAGACAACTCAGATATGCTAGGTTTTCCACTGATTATTTCCTCTCCTACAGAAAGTAAAGGAGTTGTAATTGACTGTATAAGTAATGAGTCAAAAACTATGCTTGGCTGTTCTCCAATCTCAGTTGTTCTTACATACGATTCACTAGGTGACAAAAGTAAGCTCATTTCAACTGATTTTTCTGTTGTCTGGATAACTTCATCAGAAGTTGTTACTGATGATGCAGAAGACAGTGTTGGAAATTTGGGAGATTCCATTGACCAAATATCAGCCATAGTACTTAATAAAGGATATGTATTATCCTTGGTGGATGATGGTTGAATAGATGTTGTTAGAGGAGTAGAAGCAGGATAGTTGTTGAAAAAGTATTCAGTAGTAGATGATATAGAAGATGTTAATAGAGTGGAGGATCCAAAAGTAGCAGATTCATAAGAAAATACTTTGCCATTATCAGAGTTTGACTCAACAAATTTTGTTGTGAAGGTCTCTTCAAAGTTATCTACTGCTCCAACAATAGATGAAGCAGGTGTAAGTGCTGACTCTATGTGGTCCATAGATGATATAACAGCTTCTACAGGTTGTCTGTCTCTTGATACAGGAGCAGAAGATGATACATCTGATTGTTCAGAAGTTGTCATAAAAGTAGAATATGATGGTGAAGAGGAAATAATTGTTGACACGACAGATAAGGAATCAACAGGACTAGTTTTTATAGCTGACACAGGGAGTAAAGTATTAGATATTCTTGGAGTTACAGAGTCATCAATCCATATGACCTTGTTTGTTATACCAGAGATTGGTACTGTTTTAATTGAAATATAAGCACTACTCTGTTCCTGGAATACTCCTGTAGATGATCGGTGTATAACATATAGCGAGTCCCCATCACTATGTTGATCAGTGACAGCTTCAGTAAATCCTGATGATTTGTATACAGAAGTTTTAACTACTCTAGCAGAGGATGCAGCAGGCAGAACTACTTTAATCATGCTTGGCTGAACATTCTCTGTAGTAAACATAGATAATTTAGTAACTGGTTTTAGTTCAGGAGACGAGCTTTGTAAAGAAGAAAAAACAAAGGTCATAGACTGTGAGGAAGATGCAGCAGAAGTAGAAGAAAAATAAACTAGCTCAGAGCCATTCTCACTTAAAATTACTGAAGATTGACTTATTGAGAAAGATAGAACTAATGCTTCGTCTAAAGGCTTACTAGCATTTACCTGTATAACAGGCACAACAAGTGACTTACCAACTGGCTGTGTTGTAGTTTCTGCCAGTGACGTTGAAGTTCTTGATGTGATTGGAAGCTGAGATGTTGACCGTGATGGCACTGGGGTCACTGCAGAGGTCAAAGTTGTGGATTGCTGGGAAATGGTTTCTGATCTAGTAGACAAAAACGGAGATGTTTGTGGTACTGTTGTTTGCTCTTTTCTAGTTGTTGCACTGGTTGTAGGAACAACCGAAGTTGTCCTAGTTGTAGTTGTGGTATAGGGAGTGGTTTCATCTTTTTCTGTAGAAGTTGTTGATGGTGTGGGGGTAGCATCTACAGAGTCCTCTGGAATGGTGGTAGTTGGCAATTGTGCTGGAACACAGTCTAAAAAGAAACATGAATCAGGTCAAATATTTTTTATCATGATTAGCAATAAATCTCAGAAAGATAAATTTTCATGAGAACTGTTTCATAAGAACATAAACAGAATGTCAAAATAACACAACCAATAAAACTTCTATAAAAAGAATTAAAATCACTACAAAAGGTTTTCAGTATTGTGAAATTCAGTGGTGTCTGTATATATGTATAGTCGAGCCTCATTAATCCGGATGCCAATAATCTGGATGCTTCACCTTCCATATGAACTTTCTAGGGAACATTATTTTCAAATTGCCCTGCACATTATGATATGTATGTTTCAGTAATCTGGACGCTTCATTTATCCGGACAATTTACTTGGGAACGAAGGTGTCCGGATTAATGAGGCTCCACTGTATAGGCTATTTATGTAAATAATTAAAAAAAAAACAATTCAAAGAACCTATCCATTATAAGCAAGTGTTTACCATAAAAAATAAAGTAACAAATAATCAAGCAGATTTAAAATATTCAAAATATCTCAACCATTGGAACACCAACCATTGATTCAAATACTAGTTTTGCTTACTATTTTTTGTATTACTATACGGATAATTGAAGCATTTTAGATACCTTGAAATTTAATTTGTTTGTAGGTCAAAATCATACTCATTTAAATGAATTTGTCATTATTTTCTTTCACAAATACTTACTATATAATCCAACACAAAGTGGTCCTGTTGTTTCTCTGCACATGCCACCCTCAGTTTTCAAAGAGAAAGAAGAGGGGCATGTCCATATTTGGCTAATTTTGGTAATTGTTTGTCTTTTGTTATAAACAGGTTGACATCCATCTAAATCACCTTGACTTAGTGACCAGTTTATCAGTGTTGGCATTCTGGTTACAATGTTGTCTGTACAGTTGCACACAGAGGAGGAGACAAAGTTGACCAAGGAATAAATTGCTACTGAGACTCTAAGATCAACCTGAAAGGAAAACACAGTCTATCAACTCTACACAAATGTACACAATCAAATCATATACAACTCTTGATGGACCTTACTATTTAGCTTAAGGATATACTGATATAGCATTAGGTAGAGGCTAAACAAAGGAACTAATTCATAACAACTTAAATCAGGCCTACATGTACACAGATACCAGACCAGTTTCCAGCAAGCCGCAGTATCTGACTGATCCCATAATTTAACAATGTAGAACAGTACCGGTATTGTACTATTTTTTTTTTTAAAAAAAGCTCACAAAGTCTCACTAGATAAGGCCCAATTCAAGTGGCTAACACATATCTACAATTCATAATACTTGTAATTATTTCTGTTTTGGTGAGTGACCAATAATACAAATTTGACATTCCTAGTATAGACAAATAATGGTGTGATAGGCCTTTTTGACTGTATACTTACATAGCTACCAGTAAAATTCCCTGTGCTAGAATCTACAACATCTATCATCAGATCTGATGCACAGTCCATAGCTGATATACTAGAATTGAGCTGCTGTGCTAATTCTGCTCCATAGTTCTGTATGCAGATGGAGTTAATTGTGTTGTCTCCCCTGAATTCTGCCTCCAACAAGATGTACTGGGTTGGACTTGCAGTTTCAACATCAGTATCTATAACACATCTAGAGGTAGAAGCACCTATGGGGAGAAAAGTAAACTGTTATTACATTTCATAAAGATAACTTTCATGTATGTATACAATTAATATTGGTATGTCCATTTACTGTTAAGGATGCCTTTGGACTCATTTAGCATTATTTACCCGTATAGGAGATAATAGTGGGAAGATGGCCTCATTAACATAACTAGGGGAAAAAACTTAAACATCAACATTTTTCTTTCATATATGACATCCTTTACCTGATAATGTATATCCCGGTGCTGTGCAGGTATATGATATTTCTGAACCCACACTGTAGAGTAGACTGCTAGACTGTTGATCAACTGTCCCATAATCTGGTAACCCTGGCGATGGACAGGTAAGTGCTGCAATATAAAGAATTACATGTGTGGAATGTACAATAAACTTACATCTACAATATAATTAACTGTTTTTCTAGATTGACCCACAGGGCCAGTAGTACAAAATTAGTACAACCCTATCAAATTTCTTCTGAACCGCAATAAAATCTCGAGGAAAAGTTGAGACATTTCAATGTCAGTTTTGGTAATGGCAGAAATAAAGTGAACATTAGACGTACATCAACACTGCTAGATATCCTACCATCTCTCTATGAGAAAGATAGAAAAGATTACTTCAGCATAATCAGATACATCATACAAAATACCAGCATAATTTCAGTATGCTTATAGGCTTTCTTTGCATATTTCTATAGGACAAAAGAGCCAGTTCAGACCAAAATTTCACTGATCCAATAGACTATTCACTGGCCTTGAACCAACAGACTAGTGTCATTTTTTTTAAAGTCCTATTCAATAGATATTCTAAAATGTATGTAATGTTTAACCACCAAGTAAAATATCACAAATTTCACAGTATCAAGATGAAGCATAGAAAATAGATAATCTCTATGTACACATCATGTGAAAGTAATACAGTGAATTCTAGAATTATAGTCTGTGACTATACATGTACATAATGTATATGCAGTAATAATGTAAAATTATGACATCTGTACCTACAATGTAGGCCTACATTATAAGATAAATGACACCCCGTCATTACATTATAAAAAATTAAGCAAACTACATCTACTTACGACTACAGATAGCATTCTTTCCATCCCACAATGCATCAGCCTGGCATACTCTGAACTTTGAACCAATGACCTTGTAACCACAGAAACAGGAATACTCAGCCACTGAACCAAATATTGTGCTGTTATAAGTAATCTGGCCATTCTCTGGTGGCTGTAAATGTCCACAATCCAAAGCTATTCAAGAAAAAAATACACCAATTAATAGGACTTTGACAATGCACAGGAAGATTCAAATACATACAGTTCTTGCTGCTGCCTTGTTGTTTGACATCCCACTCAGGCATCTCACTTATATGAAGAAGTCCACATATTCAGATGAAGGGTTACAGCCTATGCTTGGCACTTGCAGCCATTGCACAGTGAGGCTGTTTTGTGTGATGCAATATGACATAAAGGAACTTTGTTTTCCCACACTGAGACCCCTATTTGGCCTTGAGTAGAGCCTTGTCTTATCAATTTGAAGTAAACTTGTCAAACAAAACATTCCTGACATTAAGTAGCAAAATGTTAACCATATAAGCAAAGAAATTAACTATAATGCTATTTAAATACTGTGACAATATATGTAAAGTAAAGCCTACTTATATTGACCATCTGTGTTTAACAATTCGATAGTTATAAAGACTGAGTCTGGCTGTCCACAATTATACCATGTGCATAAATAAACCTTCATATAAAGACTCTTCCCCTATAAAGAGTGGTCATGTGGTGTCCTTAGGGCTATGTATACCCTGTACATGTTTCACTGTATTTTAAATCCATTTTGTTTATGAATACACTGGCCACACTGTTTAAAGGATGGGCAGTTGAACAGAAGCTGGAGAGATGACAATCAACAAACATGTAACATGATCCAAATTTATTGCACTTTGGCTTGATAATATCAAAGACTTAAACTTCCTATAGAGCTTTGCTTATTTGATAAACCAAAATGCTAAAACCAGTGATGCATGTTAAAATATCTTTTAACATCTTAGTACAATCATATCTGGATTCATTTTCCCCTCAACTGTAAGATTTGATGGTCAAATAAAGAATTTTTGTGGATTTTCAATCGCATATTCTGTTTATAATGGCTGGTTATTCAGGTAGAAAGACAAACTTACGTTGACAAGTTGTATTTAAGTTTAAACTTGACCATGTATAGTATGTTCCCAGCAGTAAATGATGTTTCTCTTCACAAAGGCTCTGTTTGGCTCCCACAAGCCTGTACCCTGAGTTACACACGAATGTGGCTGTAGTTCCTGCTGCGCGAGAAACATCAGAATATGTCACATAACCATTATCTGGGGTGATCAGCTCCACACATCTTTGAACTATAAAAGATCAATGTCTCAGTCTATCACATCATTTTATTATTGTTTAAGTATATGTTGTAATCAAGAAAATATTAAGTAGAGCATTTCAACAATATTTACAGTTTTCTGTTAAACCTGTGGCATCTACAAAATGTATGTTTCAGATACCTATGTTTTAATACATTTTTACTCTGCCCTCTGCTGGTAAAATGTTAATGAGTCTCAATAATCAGATTCAACTGAAAACAGGCTCCATCTGGAGAAGTTTGTGACTAAAGCACTAAACTCTAACGATAACTACAGAAGTCCTTATATACATGCAATGAGTGAAATACAGTGAAGCCTCATTAATCTAGACACCTTTGTTACCAAGGAAATTGTCCAAATAAACAAGGCATTTGATTTACTGAAACATACAAATAACCATGATCAATGCAACTTGAAAATTTTTACTTCTTTGAAATTTTGTCCCTAAGGTGAAACATCCAGTATATAGTGTCCACATTAATGAGGCTCGACTGTACTACTTACTGTGTTGTAATGCAAAGTCGCTTCATAATCATTGCCATTTCAAGACTTTCACTCTCTGTCATATTAACTGATGTTTAATTACTTATATCTACTGAATGTGCTTTAATCTCCTATAAAAACTGAAATAACAGAAACAATAATGATGTAAAGTTTCTCCTGACCTTGACATGTAACCATTGACAACCAGACACCAGTATCCTGACAGTAAACTGTACTGGGTCCCACTGAGGCTTTGCCATATGGACAATCTATGTACAGTGATGAGGGGTACATGTAACTACCATCATCAAATGCTGTTGTGTTGGCATATAAACTACCACCATTAGTGTCTGGATAGGCAGGGCATGTAACTGAAAATAATGAAAGTAAATAGGATAATATTACAAAAATGCGTAAAAATCTCCACAACAACTAGTATCAAGAAAGTGAAGGGGATACATACAACATCATTTCAGATAGTTGGATGGAGCAAGATGATCACTAAAGGGATTTTGTCATTTGTATACTTGCAGGGCCCTTATTATCAGCATCCGACAATTACAGAAATACACATGATATAGAAATAATTACCAATGAATAAACAATTTGTTTTAGTAATTACCTATGAATAAACAAATTGTTATAAGTATTAAATACAAATGTATGAATAAACAATTTGTTATAACAATTACCTATGAATAAACATTTTGTTATAGGAATTACCTATGAGTAAAAAAATTGTTATAACAATTACCTATGAATAAACAATGTTTTATAATAGTTACCTATGAATTAACAATTTGTTATAAGAATTGTCTACGAATAAACAATACGTTATAAAAATGACCCATGAATAAACAATTTAGTATAAGAATTATCTACTAATAAATAATATAATATAAGAATTACCTATGAAAAAACAATTTGTTATAAGATTTATCTATGAATAAACGATTTATTATAAGAATTACATGTACCTAAGAATAAACAATTTGTTATAAGAATTGCCTATAAATAAAAATTGTTATAAGAAGTATGTGTTTTAATTGGGACAGCAATCATTACAAGGTTCCTACAGTACAGGAATTATGAGGTACTTACTTAGACATGAGTGATTAGGTATAAGAAGTTTGCTGTTGACTAGTTTGATGTTTGAGTCTGTGTAGAGGGAGTATCCAGTATTACAGGAACACATGTAACTTCCTGTTGTGTCTACACATGTGTGTTCACATGGCTCTATCTCATCACATTCATTCACATCTGTAATATAATAGAGTCATAATGGAGAATCAGAAATCAAAATCATATCTATGGTCTGTTGTAGATAAAAGAATTTCAAATCTTCAAAGTTGTCAGTACTATGATAAAAAAAAAAAACTGGTTAATCTAAATATATCTCTACATGTAACTTGAAAATGATAAAAACTTGAAGAATATCTTGCACAAATATAACTACAACAAAATGTACTATCTAGATATGTAAGTTAAGTAATATTTCAAGAAAACATGAATGCTTTAGAATATTCTTTTAAGTTTTAGAAAATATCCAGGCATTAATATGTATCAGTTTTTGAAGCCCCAGGCTCGGGTAATGTGAAATAAAGTATTGATAAGGAGACTTACTCTGACACTCTGTCTCACTTCCTGACTTGAGTTTGTATCCATCTATACATCTACATCTGTAGCTGCCAGGTAAATTCTGACAGGTGTGTATTCCACAAGGGTTGTCCCCCACCTGTCCACACTCATCAATATCTGAAAAAGAGGAATATCTAGGTCTACAGAAGTCTTCAAATACTAGAAAGGTGTTTGTATTGTGACTTTGTTCCCAAGAATGTTTTGGTGAATTTTGTGATAATTAAAATTCTTCTACTATCCATGTTAATCAGAAAGACACAACTCAAATGTTTATGTAAAGTAAATCACTAAGAACTTTTGTAAAGTATTTGTAATCAAATCGGTATGAAATAACAACATTTAAAAATACATTTCTTAATTCATAAGCATTTGAAAATCTTTAAATAAGAGCACACAGAATAATCATACAAGGATAGATCACAAGCTACCTGACTTACCTGTACACTTTGGTAGGACTGATGTGTAAGCACCACTTATGTTACAGGTGATAATATCATCACCTTCTAAATGGTATCCTAGGTCACATACCACATGTACATAGTCGCCACCACTTATTGGGTTGGAAACATTTGTGCCACCATTTTGAATGTTAATTTCTGGGCAGAGAGATGCTGAGAACACAAAGATAAACCAAGTTTAGATATTGATCTTATAGTATTAATATGATATACATAATGTAAGGGCTCAAAATAGTGTAACAATGGAACTATTTACTCTAAAGTAATGCAAGACATTGTTAAGTACTATCCAACCAAATGAAATCATCTAGGTATCAATTATTGTAACCTCTTTTAAACAGACCCTCAACTCAATCATATTATGGTAAAAGATACAATACTGGGAGTTATTCCCCTTGGATTAAGATCAGGTTATATGGAAAATGAAAATGGACATTACCAGTAGACAATGTTATTGTCAAATAAATGCACAATCAAGAAACATTACCTTTACAGTGAGGTGGTTGGTGGGACCAGCTGCCATTGGATGAACAATAAGCTTGAGAATAACCAATCAGTCTGTAGTGATTGTAGCAGGAGTAGGATACAATTGCCCCAAAGACATTATCTCGTGGTGGCTGCAAGTTGCCAAACTCTGGAGGCACTAACTTAGGGCATCGTATCTCTGCAAAAAAGGAATAAGTGTTTGTCAATGATGAATATCACAAATAATACATAGAGAAACAAATCATACCTTTGTACAGCCACTATGTACCGGTAATAACTTTATTTTAAACTCTGAATATTGAAACTTATATACCACTATTGATATTTTGCAATAATTGTCATGGAAATTTTAACAATTGAGAAAAAAGGTCTGATATATCAAACACAGAGTTCAGTGCATGAATAATTCTAGAAAATGAGAAATACGTCTTTAGAATCTTTATCGAGAAGTCAACTAATTACATAAATCACATTTTGAAAAAGAGTCTTTGTCACTTACGGTTGCAGGTTGGAATGCTGTCCCAGCCTTTATGTGTACATCTGATGGTAGAATTACCACTCATCATATAGCCAGTATCACATGTGTAGAGAGCAAGTCCATTATAAGAAGTGGAAGTCATATCTACCAGCCCACCATTAGCTGGTAATGCTGGAGATCCACAATTTAAAACTGTAACAGATGTATGTTTATATGTTACATAAAAAAGCAAAAGATACATACACATGACTAAAACGAAACAAAACTGAAAACAATACATTTCACAGGGTAAAAGTTATGACTTTTATCTGAATTGTTGATAGTAGGTCAAAGGTCAATAACAAAGTTACAAGGTAAAAAAGTGTTCCTACCAGCACAAAGGTTCTGTCAAAAGGGATACACATGTCCCATGTATATTTTTTAATCAAAGCTCTACCTCTTATGAAGTAAATATTATTACTAAGATTAGCCAAGGATAGATAGACAGGCAGCTATCTAATATGTCCCAAATCCTTGATTTCCCGAAGACTGCACAGTAGATTGTTGTACTGAATAAATATGTTTGTGCTTAATTTTATTCAAAGTGCAAGAAAAAGGGAATTTCTTCAAAAAGATGCCACCATAGCTCTTGGAACACACTCCCATGAATCATGATTGCAAGATCAATAACTATATATAATTTGTGAGACTCACTATTACAGGTGGGTGGTTGTGAGCTCCACTGTCCACCAATATCACAGATAATAGGGTTGGTACCACTCAGGCTGTAGCCAGTATCACAGTCAAATTTCACCACGCTTCCATACTCACTTAAGGAAGAGTTTATTTGTGTGTAGTCAGAAGAAGGAAATAAGTCAGGGCATTCTGAAAGAAAAGTTAGGCTCTGGTGATAATTTAATACGATAAAAACTAATAACCAATCATGATACCAAAAACTAATGCTGCAATGATTTCAAATCAAAGACAGACTTTCACAGATGCCAGTGAGCTTGTTACATTACCAAATATGTAAACCATCAACAACCAGACATGTTAGAGACACTACTTTCTGGTTTGTATTTTGCAACACAGATACAATGTAGCTTTGCTAATTTGTTCGTTGTATTGTTGTTTAACACGTACCCCAGGGCACTCAAGAATCTGTCATTTATATGGACCATATGCCATTCAAAGACTATGAATTTGGCCTATGCTCAGCACTAACTATCATTGAGCACCCACAGTACTGTGACACAGAACCTCAGCTTTGACTGTTTCATCTGAAGGATACCTTTACTATGTAGTTGACAACATTGGCAGTAAGTAATGTCAAAGATACATTTTTCTTTTTCATACGGATGCAAAATTAGTCAGAACTTATAACAAAAATTTTCTGGAACAAGAAGTGGTGCTACAATAAAATGTTGCTGTAGGATAAATATTAAATGTCCTCCTATAATCCAAATATGTATAAATTGAATTTGATTGCACTTTATCAATGAAGACCTATCATATATCACTACAGTTAGTGGTATTGGCAGTTTAATTATATACATTATAGTATGATAGATAGTTAAAGTTCTACAAAAAAAATCAAGACCATGAGAGAGAGAGAAAGATAGAGAGAGAGAGACAGAGATAGAGGGAGAGAGATGAACATACTATAGGACACTGCGGCACCCCATCCAGGCCTTGGGACTTGATCATCAGAAGTGAAGCGAATAATGAATTCTCCCGCATCTGATTTGATAGTGTGAGGTCTTGTGGTCCCTGAAAATTCCTCTATCCTGCTTGCTGGTCCCACAGACCGCATGTTCTGCACCTAAATAAGTAAACGAACTTACGAATTATCTAGATAATGAATTACTGTCATCGACTGATACTTATTCTGTCTATTGTCCATTTATCCATTTACTTTTTTACTTTGTTATATCCAATACTTAACAATCTTAGTTAAATAAAGAGGTATATTCAAGTGGAGGAGGGCACACCCAAAGTACAAATATTTACAGGTAAAGACCACCAGTCATACACAGCAATATCCATATATTAATTCTCTGATGAAATAATGCATTTGAATGAATTATTATCTTACTCATTTAAACATTGTATCTTGCAGTTTGAATTAAACCTATAAATTTTAAATCATATTTATCATCTTACATATGTTCCCAGAAAATCAAGGATACAAATACATGTATGTTGTAAAATATTGAATAATCATTTTTTGCATATGTCTTCTCTTTTGGAGAGTGAGCAAAGAATCAATAGCAATGAAACATGCTATGATATCTGAAGGTATCTCAATGAATATGACTGTAATGAAAGTAAAGTTGCTATAATCAATTATTGGTTTCAGAAAACCATCCATTTTCAAAATGGACATATTGTTCTTTAGTTCACTTACGAAATGTAGAAAATGTCTTAATAAAGAAACTTACTGTAACAACATCAAAATCTGTCTCTGTGTCAAAGACATTGTCAAATATAAGAGAAAGTTCTCGTCTTTCTGGACTTATGATAGTCCATGTACAGTTAGTGTTTGGCGGGTATACATTCACACCATAACCAGGAGATGAAAATCTTATGTCACTTCTCTGTATTAAAATATCACAACCTGTAGAAAGACAAAAACAAACATCAGAAATATAAATTAGAGGTCTACAAGACAAATCAGGAAGTGTTTGTGGCACACTGATGCCCCTGTAGGACAAGTAGCAGAGTTATACTGGACAAAGTTAACTAAAATGTAAGTTAAACTCAAAGGTCAAGGTCAGGAAGTCAACCATTTTGGTATCAGGGGACATCTGTGCCTATTATCAGAAGATAAACACATACAGCATGTAAAGCCCTACAACATATAATGATAAAGTCATATCCAAAGTCTTGTTGACAGAACAAAATCTAAATGCCCTCCAAGTATGTAGGCTTAAAATATAGGCAAAAATTCACATTCAGATAGTGTAGCCAGGTCATGGTTGAACTAAACTGAAATGAAACACAGAGTAATCAAAGATTACAAAGCTCATCCATATGGATTTTTCCTGCCACTGATATAAAAGTCTTCCTGACATGTTAACTCAAGCAGAAAATATGGGTCATGAGCTGCATATGAAACTAAAACCAATCTCTACACATATAAATGCATCACATCTATCAATTTGATCATTTAGCTAGCTATCACACGTAGTAAATACAGCTCCAACCATTAGTATAGAGTTAAATGCTAATGAACAGTTCATAACATAACCTTCCTCTCACTTTGTGAGGTATCTTGTAGATTAATTGATGAATTCTTTCTCAGTATTCATTGTCTTGGGAATTTTGACAAAATACGCTCTAAATAATATTGGCACTAACCACTTTTATATGTTGCATTGAATCCTGTGCTGCCATCATGATCATTGGTCAGAAATCGAACAAACAAACTGCTCCCGCTGGATACAATGACTGGAGGTAAAGAATCACCGGTATATCTCCCAAATAGTCCACTGACCTCAGAGTCCCCATCACGGACCTCAATCCAGTCAGAAGCCCCGACCAATGAAAAGTTCAAAAACTGAAACAAAAACCATTGTCATGTTAATATTTCAGTTGTATGTGGAAAGAACAGAAAGACCCATTACCTTATTTCTCAAATTTCAGACTACACGCATAAGTCAGGAAGTGACAATGCATTTTCTATGTTTTTCTAAGGTTTGTTGAATGATTTTTGTTTAACATCCCATTCAAGAATCTTTCACTTAGGAATGAGCGAGATATCAGATGTTGTGATATCATCAATTTAACAGATGTTCAAAAATAAGAATAGAATGGTAAATTAGCAATTTCTTAATTCTAAGTTCAACAGTTTTTTCAAATGTTCATAGTATATCAGTACTAAATCTAGATAAGATTATCATAAGACAACCATGTCCTATGTACCATCATATAATACTACAGGTATTACAACTTAGTTTCATTTGTGTTGGTTCTACTGTTGCTTCGGCTCAAGAATATTTCACTTTTACAGAGACATCACCAATATCATGTGACATGCTATACCCCGTACTCTACTGCAGAGGCAGAATGGCTTTTTCAATTTTGCAGTAAATGCTTTACTTGTAAATATTCATTATGATGCATGTATTTACATGTACATTTGCTGTCCATCCAAACCCATGTACATGTACCTAACTGGTCGACATAGCAGAGTTCATAATCTTACCTTTCAAGAATGTAAATGTTTATAAATATGCCAGCTTATTTATCATAGAAAATATCTATTAATTGACAAGGACAAAAGAATCAATTTACAGATAAAATCTCTGTCATTAAGAGAGTATTTTGCTCTTGAACTTTTCACATTAGAATCATATACAAGAATTGACACACTTTCATTTGACTAGTGTACAGGTACTTTATAATGACTTAAGGGGAAATATTGATATATATCAAGCCTTGAAAAGTCATATTTCACTCGCAAGGGTTGTGTTAACAGTTAAGTTTTCATCAAAAGTAAGGCCTATTTGATCTTATTTGTGATATATCATTCTGTAACTTTGTACTGGCTCCAGCATTAGGGATTACAAGTGCTTAGTTCCCAGGATCATATTTACATAATGCATATCTCTAGATCTGTACAAATACTTCATGTACTTCAACAGTCAGGTTTCTTTTGATACTCTTTTATTATCCACACCCTCTGTACATGTAATACACAGTAACGCTGACATAAATCAAGAACAAATAGTCATTTACAGTGAAACCTGTACACAGGAACCCCCCCCCTCTCCCTCCTAATTACACAGTCATGGTCTGTATAAAGAGGGAGGTGTTAAACAGAGGTTTATTTGTAAAATACAATCAGTACATAGTGCAAAATGCAATCTGTACAAACACTGTACACAGGTGATCTTTATTTGCAGATAGTTGCAAATCCATGATTTTCTACATTACCAAAGAGATCAGTACTTGTTAGGTGTACTGTGTGAAAAAAATTCTTTCTTTTGCAAAAATTCATACGTGTAGTTCTAAAATATAAGATTGAAAAATGATAGCATTGTAATTATTAGAGTTGGTAACTGTTATGAGGGAATTTTGCTACAATGGTATTTTTAGTTTATCATGGCCAGGACGTACCATATTTGTCACCTGGTGTCTAGAATTATCTGTCTGATGACCTGTATTAACCTTCTAAAATACATACTCAGCAGAAAATGCTGGGTTTATGTGAACTATAATTGGTAATCATTACAGAGTGTATAAGTCAAATTCAGACGGTTACTTTTAGTTAAATCAATTTTAATACAAAAAAGTATCTGAACACAAAGTTACTGTACATTTGAGTACAGAGGAGTGTCAGATTTAGTAGAATTATTGTACAATTTCCCAGAACATCATTTTTGGCTAACTGAAGACCTGAGTCAGTTTATAAAGTTTGTTATTAACCATGAAATATAAACCCAGGTCTCCTACAAAAGAAGTGAACACTCCAGCCACTAATGCAGCTGACTGTAGGAAAGGAAATCTGAAAAACGATTTCTATATGTACAAACCTGAAGTGAGACAAGCTGTCCCTGTCTTTGGGCATGTATTACCCAGTCACAAAGTAAGTTGGCTAGATAATTAGCTGGGAATCTTGTTGATGAAAACCATTGGATATGGCTATCTGCAATAAGTTCACCTCCACATCCACCAATGGTCGCTGAAAGAAATAAAAATCATACATTGTATGTCAAAAGTAATTTTCAATCTGATATCTGTAGATATTAACTGTAGTATATTGCAGCAATAAAAGAAGGAAAACATAGTTATCTCCCTTGCGTATGCCATCTCAGAGTTACCATATACTACTGAGTAATGTCCAGTACGTGTTAGAGGTACCACTTCTACTGGTACAACCATCTTTCACTAATACAGCAGTATCAATGACATGAATGTTTGTTTGTTTATTTGGTTGTTTGTTAACTTTCTGCCTAAGATTATTTCACTCATATGGAAACATGAAATGAATGCTGGTGATGAGTTTCAAATATAGTTTGTAGCTAAGGACTCAAGGTATTGCATATCTACATACTGGTTGTATGTATTTTTGCTTAATGTTTCATCTATATGGAGAAGTCACTATATGCATGTGTATGACTATGAATTTTTACCTATGCTTGTCACTTAATTATGACCATTGAGTTCTGAGGGTTCTATAATGTGCCAGAACCCACTGTGACACAGGACCTTGATTTGAAAGTCTAAATTGAAGGACTGGAAAAGCAAGCCAAGAATGCAGCACGAATATGAGGCCACAACCTCAGGAACAGAAGGGGAACCTATTGACCACAGAGTGAAACTGACTGGCATATACATATACCTATACTAATGCTTCTGTATGTCTTAACATGTATATCACAGTATGGTTTATATATCACAGTTTTTTTGTATAATTTTATATTGCCATATTAAAGTTGCAGTAAGCCCCTATGAATTAGAAGAATATGAATTAATTCTTTTTTTTTTAAGAACACAGCAAGATGACATTATATAATTGATTAGAAATTAATCTGGGCTGCCAAGGCCTTGTGGTTAGTGTATTTCCTTCTGACTGTGAGGTCATGGGTTTGAATCTGAGCCATACTGCAAATAGCTGTCCATGTCTTTCAGATGAAACAGTAAGAACCAAGATCCTGTGTCACAGTAGGTGTTGACATGTTAAAGAACCATCCCTGCTCTACGGCCATAAATGCAAAAACATAGACAAAATGTGTTGCTCTTTACTGGCACAATGACGTCTCCATATAAGTGAAAGATTCTTGAGTGGAATTTTAAACAACAATACAATCAACAAAGCAAGAGATGACTCCAAGCCTACAGTCACTGTCTGTAATTACTGCACGATGTGTAACATTTTATTCCAGAATTTGCATGCATCGCCTTCAGAGGTACACTAATGATGATTAAAGCTAGTCAATGAACTTAAGAGACAGGACAAAAATTAATATCACTCAGAAATAAACATCAACAATGATGTAAACAAGGCAAAAATTATACAAAGACAAATTAAATTCAAATGAGACCCATTAAATAAGAAGGTGGACATGATCTGAAATTAGTTCACGTCTATTAATTTTCATCTTCAAGGTAAGAATACCGTATCATAATGTAATTTACATAAACTAAATGTGAATATGATAAATAATGACTTCATGAATGTAACTTACATTTCCCTAATGACATTTTGTTACATGAAAATGAAAGAAAGGTGGAAACGATCACCTGAAATATTTGCTTAATAAACGACAAGGGGACAACACCATTATGTTGAAAAACAGGGTGTAACAGAATTCTTGGATAAACATTTGTTTTAAGTGTAAAAAATGACATGACATAATTTGTAATGTCAGCACAGTTACACAGAGTAATGCCTAAAAAATTAAGATCTTCCTTCTTTATAATTTTCTCCTAAAAACGCCATGACTATTGATCGACACAATTTTGCTCGCTTCTCAGACTCTGCTACTTTTCCCTTGACTTTTTAATGAAAGCAAGTACAATTTGTCTAAAATGTATATATATTTTGCAAGAATATCTACAACACAATTTAGATTGCTGATTATGTGAGAAAGTTTCCCACTATAATTGAGGATGGGCGGTGGTCTCTTTCCCAGGACAATTTAACTGGGATTTCTCTTCCACCGATAAAAACTGGCAACTACCATATGCCTGAAAGATTGTTGAGTGTGGCATAAAAAAAACAACAACAAAACACAGTTTCTCAAATGTGTCATATGAACTACTGCATATACACTCAACCACAGTTTCAGTACTTCTTGAGTTAATGTATCAAAATACTGAGTTGATCTTATGGAAATAACAAACACCAAGAAATTATTGCCCGAGAAACAATATACAAATCTGATGAACACAGTATACATGGACATCTGGAAAGTCAGAGGTAGTGGGAGCAGGTGTAAGGGAGGAGTAAGATTCCCTTGTAGAAAGGTCACACTCATAGAGAACAC